>MU864464.1:0-78840 GCA_033296905.1 Podospora australis | reverse complement strand
CTGACGGCCTTAGGCCAAGACCCCACCTTCCTGGAAAGGAGGGAATTCACTTGACAGGGCAATTCACTTGCACAGGGCTGTCGCCCCACATTGCCACCGATGCCACCAGTATACTAGATACTGGCCAGACTTCCAAATTCCTAGATTCCTTTTCTTCTTCTTCTTCTTTTCTTTAGCTTTAGATTCGTTCAATACAGTCGATTAGTGCTAGGTTTTCCTACAGCCATTTCACTGCCGTGACAGATATAGTGTGACGGCTCTCGCATAGCGTTGCAATTGGCCAATGCGCTAACCTTCCAAAAGGATGTCGAAAATCCACACCACGATTGGTTGGATCTTTCGAATTGCACCATATATATGTTGAAGACCTGCTTTCCATCGCAAGTCCGTCACATATAGGTTTTTGGGTGGGCATATTTTAGCGCAGGTTGGGTGCATGAGATTTGGTGGTCGCATCAGCTGCTTGCTCTTATTTCCATTGCCTCGTCGCTTCATCCCATGACTTCACCGACGCGTATATTTTCCCCACTTCTTTCTTTCCTCAAAAGTGCATTTGGTGGCAGCAAAATGGCTCCGCCGGCGCCTGCATCATTTGATCATACGGAAAAGATGATGGATGGCATCTGCGAAGCCCTCGATTCGATCGAGGCAGCAGGAACCTTTGCTGCCATCGGAAAAATTGACAACTCAAACATCAAACCCTTCAACGTTCGCGATGTTGGCCTTGTCAGCTTTCCGCTACAAGAACCATTAGCGCATCAACTGATCGAGAAAGCCCGTCAAGCTCCTTACGGCAAGGGCAGCGAGACATTTGTCGATACTTCGGTCCGAAATACCTGGGAACTGGACGCGGCGCAACTTGACCTCAGCGATGACGGTTGGATCAAGACAATCGAAGGTGGCTGTAATTGGGTTGCCCAGAAACTCGGCATTACCGCTCCAGTTAAAGCTGAGTTGTACAGGATGCTGATCTACGAGAAGGGCGCTATGTTCAAGGCCCACACCGAGTAGGTTTCATATCTCAAGAGAACATATCCGCAATCTATCAAGGCTGACACAAGCGTACAGTACCGAAAAGATCCCTGGCATGTTTGGCACTCTTGTCATCTGTCTTCCGTCTGAGCACCAAGGCGGTGACCTGGTTTTGAAGCATCGCCATGCTACCAAAGTCTTCAAATCCTCCGAGGTACAGCCATCCATGCTCTGCTGGTTCTCTGATGTTTCTCACGAGGTCCTGCCCGTTACCTCCGGCTATCGCTGGGTGCTCACCTTCAACCTCGCCATATCTGAACCCAACCCTCAAAACCACCCTTCTGCCGCACTCAATGCTCCGGGTTACAGCAAACTTCGAAGCGCCTTGGAGACTTGGCTTAAGTCTTGTCAGGCAGAACAGGAGGATATATTGCCAGCGCACCTGTACTATCTTCTTGATCACACCTATACCGAGACCAACATCTCACTGAATGGACTCAAGGGCGCCGACCTTCCTCGGATGCGATGTTTGAAAGATGTGTGCGAAGAGTTGAACGCTACCTTGCTGTTTGCTGTGCTGCAGAAGGAGGAATTTGGCGAGTGCGAAGCCGATTGGGACGATTACGGTCGTGACCGATGGCGCGATCCCTACGACGACGGCGACGATGATGATGAAGATGATGAAGACGAGGACGAGGATGAATACGTGGAGAAGGATAGTGATGACGATGATGAGGAGGAAGGGGATGACGATGGGGAGTGGCACAAATTTGAGGAAGTTCACGAGACCAACGTTTTCATCAAGAAGCTCGTCTGCGCTGATGGTCGGACCCTTCGGGCCAACATGGACATCGGCATGGAGGATCTGGAAGAGAACCTGGTTCAAAAGTGCAATAACCCGTTCAAGAGTGCAACTCGTGGCGAGAAAGATTATTCGGGCTTCACAGGTAACGAGGTATGGAATTCCGCCTGCTTTCTCTTGTATTCTCGAAGCTACCAAAGCTAACACAATCATTTCTCTAGGGAGTATCTGCGACGCATTGGTACAGAAAAACAGTTCGTAAAACCCAGCACTGTACATCTGATGTGAGAGTCCCGCTGACAACTAGCTACCTCCGATTAGGTTGCCATAATGGTTCCCAATGACGCTATGGATATGTTCCTCACTCAAAGCGTCACCCGAGACGAGGCACAGAACCTTGTGCCACAGTATCTCGCAAAGTGCGCTGATCCAAAAACCTATGAGTCGGCGATGAAGATGGTGCATCATCTCGCGCGGCTCTCATGGGCAGTCGATAATTTCGGCTCGTACAATTACAACTACACCGATCAAAAATTCAGCCCAGCAATTGCAGCAGAGTTTCTGGAAACCATTTTGCTCCACCGACAATATGAGTTGTTTAACAAGGCCATCGGGTGGTTCAAGACTCGATTAGGCACCAAACCGTTCGACCTGGTTAGAAGGGCAGCAGCTGACGACTCGTTTGAGTTTTCACGGATCAAAGAAAGGTTTGTCGTATTTCCCCAGTTTAGACCATCTGTTTCTGACTTTATACAGCCTACTGCACAATTTGGCCAGGAATCCAGTCAACGACTATATGCAGCTGTTGACAGCCCTTGTGCCCCTGAGTGACGCCGCCTGTAACCCTCGCCTTAGAGACTGGGTGGCCAACGAAGCGGTGCCTTCCGCAACCAAAGCATGTCAGGCGGCGACAGTCACATCCGCGGCTGGAAGCGCTATTGTAACCATCGTGAAGGAATATCGTGACCTTGAGTATTTCAAGACTGAGTAAGAGAAAGAGCCTGTCTTCAAGTTTAACGCCTATGCTAACTGCATTTGCAGTGTAATACCTGTCATCGAAAAGCAGGCCAGCTTGATGCCATTCGCTCTGGCCGCTGTCCTGCAGTTTCTCTATTTCACGGCTGAGGACAATTTTGACAAGACACTGGGCCTCGAGCTTAGCAAGCCACTGCTCAAGTCAATCATTAACGTCATGGACTGTGCCAGCATCCGTACCGAAGAAGGCACAGTAGGGCGGTCTCACGTTTCAAAGATTCAGAGATACGACTACTTACAAGCGCAAGCTGCCGCTGTTGCCCGAGCCACAGCGCGTGAGCATGCAAACCGCTTCCTCGACCCAAGCTTTCTGGCAGAATGTTTTGCCCGCTGCATTCAGTTTGGTTGGGACGACTTGTCGATGATCCTGTGCTTCAAGATTGTCTCCAAGGTGGACACCATTCCCCCTACCGAATTCCATCCCTTCTGGATCCCAATGCTCCGCGAACTAATCATCACCCTGGACGCCAACAAGGTGCCCCTATCGACTTCCCGTTATCGAGAGCTGGCGTGTGCAATTTTTGAAGCCTACCTCGACGGGCATGTTGGACAGGAGCCTAAAGGCGAGGTCAACTACCGGCTGAATCCTGTTAACTGCACATGCCGCGATTGTACCCTGCTGAATGCATTCTTGACTTCGAATGAGCGGAGTTGGAGGTTCCCTGCCGGCAAGGGACGTCGGCAGCATATCCACCAGAAGCTGGAGTACGCACAGCTCGACTGCACGCACGTCACGGAGCGGAGCGGGAGCCCCCAGACTTTGATTGTCACCAAGGGACTCGACCCCGGCACCAGGGCGAAGAATGAGTGGAACGATAGGTTTGCGCAAGCGTGGGACGATATCATCACCAAATTCGACCAGCAGAAGTTGAAGGAGCTCCTCGGTGGCGAATTTGAGAAGATTACGACGATGTGCCATCTTCGCTTGCCGGGATCCCGCGGCCCACCTGTGATGAGCTCCAAGAGAGCTGGCTCGAAGCGGAAGGCTGGGGAATATTGATAGGTCCATGTCATTGGGGTTTTATGATTTTATCTGGCGAGGAGGATATGTGAGTGGCGGTGATTTAGACAGATCTATGAGCCTCTCAACAAGGGTTCTTGGTATATATGTGTACCGCTTCCTTTCTACACTTGTCTTGGCAGGATTATTATGGGAATAATTATTAGAGGTTCAGAAAGACTTTTTTGTAATAAATTATGTTAATCGAGATAGACACAAAATTCGCTGCTTTCTAAGTCCCTAAGATAACAAAGGTGCGATACTGCTACGGATTCTTGACATTCAATTTGATTACCTATTTTTTCACTTGAAGCCTTTCACGGTACATCCTATCATGGCCCTTTAATCTTTGGCAATAATTATTTACCACAACTTTAATTGTTTATTCTTTCAGTCTCACATCGCGGCAGTGAAATTCACTTGTTCGTTTCTGTTCACCCCTCCCTCCCTCCCTTTGTTGCTTGCATGCCAAGTTTAATGTTGCTAGGGGCAGCCAGGGGGAAGACAACAGATGTCGAAAACCAAGATGGTAAAAGATAGTATCCAAAACGTCCGATACAAGGAAGAAACATATAGGTAGGCAGTCTATATGACGGAAAAGGATAAAAGATAGAGAGTGTAGATACATTATGCAATCGATGAGGGCTGGCGCCCTTCCACACAATATTTTGAATCCAGTCATTGCCCTAAAGCATCCAGCAGAACACTCCCTGCTTCGCTATGTAGGGCCGGCGGTTTGCTATGTTGCGTAACTATTGATTGGTGCAGTGCCTCAACTTGAAGCTGGCAAACGTTCCCCGTCGTGCTGTCGCGGCCTGCCGAAATTGCGGATACCGGCCAAGGGGCGCTGGAGTCTGCGGGTCAAGCCGGCTCCGAGGTTCGCAGGCGGCGGTGGCGTAGTGGACTCGTTCGGAGCGACATGAGTAGTTGGGACTGGAGCATCTTGGTTGTGGGGACACCGTTCTGTTTGGGAGGAGGAGGAGAGAGAGGTGGCTAGGTTCGTGGCTTATGAGAGTCCTTCTTCTTGTTCTACCGATGGATTCCAAAAGCACCGATGGCAATGGCGGAGATGCTGACGTGTTCTCCCGCAACTGAATGCACACAAGGCTGGTTAGTGTCGAGGACATAGGGGAGGAAGGGTGTTGTCTGTCAAGAGATGCCATTGAAGGTCTGGTTCACTCTTGGACCCGGTGATGGTAAAAGGGTGTTGATTTGTCTGCCATGTGAATCGAGGGACAAGGGACTTACAAAAGCGACCGGTGATCCACAAGGATCCGTATAATAGACCTCCTTTGTCGTCACGAGGAAAGTCGTCAATGGATAAGGCAAAGAGCCCGGCCATGAATGCTAACGGCGTCTAGGGTTCAAGTTAGTTTGAAATGATGAATAAGAGAATGACGACCGGGGAGGGTGGAACATAAGACGTACATAAACGATGGTGACAATGGTTAGAAGAAGGACATAGTTGTTGAGCATCCGAGATCTGTTGGCTTCCTCGGTGGCCTGCTTTGACTCCATGATTGTCCTTTGGGCCTGTTTGACTTGCACAAGATAATTAACCTGATGCCGGGTACGAGGTGACCCAGAGTTATCAGTCAGTCTGCTCAGATACTTCTGTGGTCTTCGTGTCCAAGTCAGCGTCACCTACATTCTCCAATGCCCTCTTGGCATTTTGTTCCAACCTTTCCACTTTGTCGATGAAGCCTTGAATACCAGACTTTTGAATGAAGTCATCCAGGGTCAATGTATACCTGTTGTGAAGGATGCAAGTAGTGTGGTATCGCTTGGCGATCTCGCGCTGGTTGGTGAAGAGCTGCTTGAGGATGAATAGCTCTTCGAGGGCATCTTTCAGCTCGTAGATGATTTCAGGCTCCACTCCGATCTTAAGGGACTCGTGGTCATATCCATCGTCTGCCCTCTTGGTGTCAAGGTTCTGCATGAACTCGCGGAATCGTTTCACCTCAAGGTCTTCTTGATAAGCGATCCAGCTCTCATATATTTCCAGAATATGAACTCCAACGCCTGCGGGCTGAAACTCGTCCAGAAACCTGAGGGTTTACAGTAAAATCTCCTGGATCAACGCGTCTGGGCTACCCCATACGTCCTCTGGTAACGACCGGTACGCAGTCTCAAAGAGACTTTCTTTACGGGGTTGTTCGTCGTCCCACCTTGTGGGTATCGCCGTGAGGATTGTTGCTGCTTGACAGTAAGAATGAGATCCACCAAAAGCCCGCCATCAGCTGGTTCGGACCATTCAATATGTATTCTCGTCCAACTTCCAAATCCAAAGCTGACGGACCATGAATATCCGCGCCGTTCGCTGGCTGGTGCTAGCCGCGCCCCCTTCAGGTGAGTGGGGCCTTCCCTGGGGGAGTTTCCACCACTTGAGAAGGATTTGATCGTCATTACGTTCCTTGATGGCACTCGGCGATCCTCTCCGATCGTTATTACGTTCCTCGTTGGCACTCTGCAATCCTCCATAATAGAACTGGTCCAATGTTTGTGGAAGCTGAATACCGTCCGCACCGCAGTAGACACCATAATCGTACTCCAACATGCTCATTTGTTTCTGCCTATCAGTCAGCGGTGTGCCAGCATCATGGCGCTTCAAGTATTTGACAGATTCAAAGTCGATGAACGGGATCTAGTGGTGTCAGTTAACCTCCATAATAACCACAAGGAATATCGGCACCGTACCACAAGAGATATTCTCAATGACGGCCTAGACGGACCAAGCATCGGTTGGCTTTGGACCTGGCCAATGAAAAGTGATGCGGTTAGTCGTGAAGTCAAGTCACACGAAGCTTAGCGAACTTACGTGTGGGAAACGAAGACAGATTTTGCTGCCTCTTTCATCCCTGGCGCATCTTGTCTCTTCGACAAACCGTGGGGTGTAATAATTCTCCTCCATTTGCCTCTGAGGGTAGGTCTTCGAAATATTGGTCACAATTCCCTGTGTTTCCGTGTTTAGCATGTATTTCCAAAATGTTGCTGGACCTCTGAAGCTTGACGTACATTAACCCATGTCATCTACAATGTCAGAATCAGTCAGCATGTCTTTAACTACTATTGTTCAGTGGAGGCCCGGAGGGAACCTACGTTGTTGCTCGGCAACTGGATCCATCTCATCAGTCGCCAGGGTGTTTGATGAGATGCTCTAGTTCGAGGTCAGGACGGCGCAAGAGGACTCGGATGATGCGCTGTGCTCCAGGGCTGAGCACGGCCAGGTTAAGGACTGTTTGCCCCTCTCTGCCATATCGGTTCATGAAAGGTTTTATCATCTTTTGCTCGAGCAGCAGTAGGGCGATTTCGTAGTTTTTCATGTGTATCGCGACATAAAGTGCTGATGCCTGCGGGCCTCTTGCCGGTGAATATCCTGCTGCGACATTCTTGTCCTTGTCATCTTTGTCGCTGTCATCGCTCTCGGCAACTCCATGTCGCTTCCAAGTACCCTGATGCTTGCGTTTGAGTTTGTAATACCACATCAAATTCTTGGCCCAGCCAAGCTTGTGTTTGCGGCATGCCTCCCACAATTTAATGGGGTTCGTCTTTAATATCTCGCCATCCGAGTCGGAACCATTATCACTTTCATCAGTATCCGATATTTCGTCCATGTCTTCATCCAATTTACACTCCTTCGCGCCGTCCGTACTCGAATCTTCCTGGCATTCTTTGTCCGAATGCTCGTGGCCATGTTTAGTTGTATCCTCCTTGGTGTCTTGCTTCCCCACCCGTACCGGAGTATTTCTATCACCACTGGCAAAGTCTCTCTCCACATTGACATCCGCACCCTCCTTCAACAACTTCCTGACTTTCCGAATCTGGTTGTCGCGACAAGCGCACCACAGCTTGGTGTCCAGACGAAACCTGACAGTTCGATCTGGCGAGTCCTCGCGAGACGACTGTGGGGGTGGATCGTCATGATAAACCTCACTTTCAGGGTCGGTGAAGTGATCTTCGATATCACCTCTTTTGAAAAGCCCAGCACTTTTTACTCTTTCGAAGAGTTTATCACTGTATCCCCCTGGGGAGAACGGAGCATTGCTTTCTCTGTTGAAAAGTTGAGCATTGTTTTCCGTGTCGATCTTGTCATGAATGGACCTCCAACTGCTCGCCGGCCCGGACTCACTACGCCTGTCCATTATGAATCCTCTCCATACCCTATGCAAAGTGATTGACTTCGATATGTCCGAAGATACAGAAAAGATGAGGGGTAATTCACGAAAGAGATCACTCGGTAGGTGAGCAAGATTGAACCTTGACCGCTATTATTTGAGAAGAAGCTGCCTGCCTCAGGATACCTTGCCTCACGCTGTGAAACATTGACATGCATTATTACATGCAGTCATCGGCGCTGACTTGAATACCTTGAGGAGGCAGGTATGGACTCATGTACCCTATGGGAGACTTGCCCAAGCCGCCCAAACGAAGCTGAAAGACCTGCAGGCTGTTAATCGGCAGTCATCAAGGTTAGGAGATTTTCTCAGAAAAGTCAAGTGACACCATCACCATGAACAATGAAGATGGCCCACCCGCTCGGCTTGACCCAATCAAGGTGCTCGCATTTACCATGAAATCAAAACGGATTTCAGTACCTAACAGAAAGGCGAGTTTTCTCGCTCCCGTTTTCTGCATAGTATTGCGTCCATTAGCCCACTGTAAACGCACGATATTACAGCACCTCCAACACGAGGATCGCGCAACCCGGTCAATCAGGTTTCTAACTAGGCAATCGACCTACACAAATCATCCTGGACCAATTCAGTCCCTCATCCAATCATATTCAGGCAATGGGCTTGGAGGGGTCCTGCATAAACTTCAAGTCGACGGTCTGACACCCCGTCGCTGGAACGTCCAATACCGTTGTTCCATCAAAGATGTGACCAAAGAAATCGAGCGATCTCTGGCGACCATTGGTGAGCTCGTCGTTGTGGCCACCCCACTGGTTGCGATGATACAAGATGTTCGCTCCCTGATCGCAAAACCTTTTCACCACCCCATCCGTTTCCTCGATCGGTGTCATATCATCCTCGATGGCATGGTACATGAATATGGTTGTATTCGGGAGCCCAAAATACCCCAAGGTACCTTCTCGCAGGAACATGGCGGAGAGTTCTGGCGTCTCAAGATCGGCCTTTCCGCCGATGAAGTACTCGAAGACGTTCACGTAGGAATAATACAGCAGCGACTGCCAGCCACTCATGTAGCTCGCCCAGAAGAACTCGGTTGCGTTGTACGGACCCTCAGGCTTCAGGCGACTGACGATGTACTTGCGTTGTTCGGGGTACTGGCTGGTAACGCCGATGATGCCCTGTACCAGGAGACCGGCGACTTGGGTTCCGCCAAGAAGAGGGCCTGACGAGATCAGACTCGGCGTCAAGCCCCCGATTGCTGCGCCTGCAAGTTTAAGTTCGGGGGCATATTTGGGAGCGAATTCGACAGCCGCTTCCGTGGCGGACGCGCCGTTGCTGTATCCCCAAAGTCCGGCCCGGGCGTTCTGCAATCCGTACTCGCTCGCCGCCACCTTGATCACCGCCCGAATCGAGTCAATCGTGATGAACCCCGCGACGATACTCGCGCCGTACGATGCAAGCGGTCCCTCGAAATCTGGAACCGACACCCACCACCCGCGCCCCAATGACTGGCCGATCTCGCCGTATGGCTCTCCCCACTGGAGACCGAAACTGGGGCTTGCATCAAGACAGGAAGTATCGTACGGAAGCTGATACGAGACGATGGCTTGGGTGCAGTTACTGACGCCGTCGCAGTGGGATTTCTTGGGGATAAAAACCGTCGTCACGCCCCAAGTCGCGTTCTCTTGGCTGTTGGTCGAGCGAAAGAGAACCTGGAAGGTATCCTTGACGTTCGCGATGGGGATCGGGGTCATGTTGTACGCATGCTGTCGGATTTTCAGGACGGTCCCGGGCTTTTCGGCTTCCCAGCCCTCTGGAGCTCTGTACCAGGGATCGTACGACGGCAGATTGAGATAGGTGCCTGGATCGTCAGCAGCAGCAGCAGAAAGGGCATCTGTCGTGATGGCCTTGAACTGCCAGAGCGCCGTAACGGCCGTGAAAAGGCTCGAGGAGATCAACAAAACGCGCATGGTGGCTGTCTTAGCTTCGTGGCTCTCGATTTCCCAACCGGGCGGGACCCACGATCACCATAATGCATTTGATCCAATTCTATAGCCCACTGTCGAAAGGAAAGAATCAGCACCGGGCACTTGATACAGTAACGTTACCCACATCCTACACATTGACGAGATCGCTATTAACGAAATAAATGAATCTGAAACATAAAACGGCTGTTAAAGCCAGCGTTCTAGAATTCTTGGCCAACATCCTCTTATTTTTTTTTCAACTATTTAACCATCACTCTATTTATTTCGGGAGAGCTTAGATGAACCCCCTCTTTCTTCTTATCTGCCCGGCATTAAGGGTGCTGATCTTCCATCCCGTGCAGCATTCCGTTCCTGATATCTTGCCGAGGATGAATACCGATAAGCCTGCGTACGGGGAGTGAGCCCTGCAGGGTGACCTCCCACGTTCGGATCCCTCCGAGCATATTACTCCACATCCGCCACTCCTCAGCATATACCTCAGGCAACTGTCAATTGATATTGACCGATTCAACCTACCCAGGTCTCTCTCGACACGCCAAGCTTTCAGGCTATATTTCCACCGTTTTGATTCCCAAAAGGGACAGCGGTATCGCCGGTATCCCCGCCTGGTACTGGGAACTTTTGACTTTCAATATCCTATCCGGAAAAAGCGCGGGCGTCCGTGGCCGTTGTTCTAGAATGTCTTTTAATGGAAAATGGGTCGGCTGTTGTCGTCGGTGTATGATCCTGCTCCTACCTTACCTTTGCTGGGTTCAAGAGACGGGAACGTAGTTCCAACATGGTTACCTTACCGGAGATATTCCTGGATGGGGATGGCGGACATAAGTAGCAGAGCACTGTCAGTACTGACGGAAAATCGAATCTCTTTTGTGGTAACAACACCGGATTATCGAACACATACCAGTAAGAAACACAAATCATGCGTCTATTATCCCTTCTAGCGTCTCTGCTCGTCGGCGTGCTGCCGCTCGCAGCCGCCGCTCCAGAGGCCATGCCAGCGCCTCCCGGGGTTTCTTATCTCTACAATGCAAACATCACCGTCGGCTTGTCTGTAGATGTCGGTCAAATTCCCGCCGGCAACGTCAGCGTCATCCCCGTGATCGGGGGCGCTGTGATCGGACCGAGGTTTTCGGGTAAGTCTACCTACCTTTATCTTCTCCTAGGTATGTCTCTTTGATGCTAACAACACAAAAGGCAAAATCCTGGCGATTGGCGCAGACTGGGGCCTATCGACTCCCCAGGGATATTACTACTCGGACATGCGCGCCCAGATCCGCACCATGGACGGTGCGAATATCTACGTGCAGATGGCGGGCATGATGCAGGGGAACGACGGGCTCATTTACATCCGGACGACATTCCAGACGGGAAGTAAGGATTACTGGTGGCTGAACTACGCGTTTGCGTTTGGCACCATGAAGGCGTCCGGGACGGGGTTCGTGGTTGATATGTGGCATCTGACCGGGTGAGTTCAAGTCGAGTGGACATGGGTTGGGTTCAGATAAATTCAGGAGAAGAGGTACCAGAGCCGACTGGAGTATATAGTTTACTATAAGGATGTGAGAAATGGTATAAGTCAAAACAGAAGCTGCCAAGACTCGGTGATGGAGCCAAATGGAGCCATAAAAAGACAAAACATACAACACCAGGGATTCCCCAGTGGTCACCCACCTGAGTACTAGTCTGGCGATCAGTAGCTTATCTATGGGAGAGCGGACGGGATCCCGAGTTCTCTACTGTCTATGGTCGTATGTGTTAAATTGGTGCTGAATTAGAGTATGTGTAAGGATCGTAGAGGTATAGGATTAGAAAGAAGAAAATGAAATGATCTGGAGTTTCTCTAGCCCAACATATCCTTCTCAACCGACACATCGAAAACAAACATGCTCTCCCTACGGACTAAACAGAGGGTGCACCTCAAATCATGCAAGACATGTGAAAAAGGAAAAAGCGAGGAAAGCATGGGCGGCTCACAATGTCGCCAGACCACCTTCTTCTATTTGAAGTGTGGTTTGGGCGTTGTTTCTCAGGAATAAGATTACGATGCACAAGATTTCCAGGCGTTCCAAGAGTTCGCACGCCGCGATAAGCGGGGTTTCACTTTTTTGTTGGCTGTTTCCATTCCTTTGCAATCACAATGGCGGCAAGCGGGGCAATTGGCCTGAAGTTCGTTGCACAACCTCTGTTCCGACCCTTCTCTCTCAAACTGACTACACTGCAAGTTCAATTTCGTTCCCACTTCACAATGTACTACGGAGATGACTGGCCATTAATGCCTGATGGCACGCCCTATGACGGCAAGAAGCTCCTGGGTTTGGTTCGCAGCGGAAAGAGCCCGTCTGATGGCGTCTGATGGCGTCTGATGGCGTCTGGGACGTCAAACTTCTCATCCAAGAGATTGAGGAGAAGCTGAACACTCAGATCACTGGGATTCCGACTGTCAGCAAAGGATCCCACAACTATGGCTTTCCTATCACGTCTACTTCTCGGCCAGATATGGTTGCCCGCTTGGCTCGGGACGATGTCAATATGCCCGACTTTGACTCGTTTCCAGTCCAAGTCCAGATCCCTGAAGCCCATTTCGAGATGGCTGTCTACAACCTGCTCCGCTCAGAACCCGGCATCATGGCTTCTCGTCTACTGTATGGCCGTGCACCGGCTCAGTATGAAAGACCAGGGTTAGCTATCCCCCATGATATCTCCGGCCGCCGGTTGTTTGTTTTTGAGAGGGCGGAAGGGGCCAATAATGTCTGGGAAGACCTCACACCCAACAACAAGCTTTTTCGTCTTGAACAACTAGCCAGCATTCGTGCAGCACTCTTCCGCTATGACCCTCCGCAGGACTTTGCGGCCGAGTATTTTCTGGAACGCCTGTTCAAATTCAAACCGGACACTCTCTCCATGCCTGTCGCTCCAACTCGGGAATTCTGGATGTACGTCCTGGAATCCAAGATCAAGGCGACGATTCGGAGTGAGGGCGACATGATCGGTTGGGAAGATGACAATGAAACCGTTGGGCCTGCCGCTCTGGCTGCCAAACAAGCACTCCTACGCGCAATCCCATGCATCCTGCCAGTTGACACCGCTACTGTTCCTGGAGAATCACTCTATCGCCTGGTTCTTGAGCATGGTGACTTTGGCATCCACAACACAAGCATCGCGACCGACGCGGACGGCAAGCCGCAAGTGACGTCTTTGTACGACTGGCAAACGTCGTGAATTTGGCCTGCAATTCTCTCGGGTCCGTTGGTAGCAGCTGGTCCGGTAGATTTGATGGCAGATGCACATGGTCAACCGGCTGTCACGCACCTGCCGGAAGAAGCATCTCAGGAAGATCTCGACACATATGCGGTTTGGGCTCGCCACTACATTCAGATACGGTTCTTCCTTGGTTTCACATATTCCGTTGTATTTGGGCCCACGTTGATCACTTCAGCCCTGTCAGAAACTCTACCATGGTGCTCCGGGCTATGAGACTGTCATACGGACTGGAAAAGACTTCCGCCAATTGTGGTATGCACTGCGCGACTGGCGCGGTGGTGACTCGGAGGAGTTCTTTGGCAAGTTGGGCACATGGGCTGAGAACTTGATGCAACAGCGTGGAGTGTCTGCACGGTGTCTTGAATGATCTGCCCTGGTGTGAAAACGGACGAGTGGCGAGGTAATCATGGCGCCAGGTGGAGCTATCCTTCGGATCAAGAAGACCGGTTTGGAAAACCATTGTAATAGGATAGGTAGCGACCAGCAAAATTGGAAGCAGGTTGGAGGAAGAAGGCAGCTTTCAAGGTAATCCGGAAGTTGCAGACTTGCAGCTGCAATATATACCCCAGCCGAGGAGGGGGGTGTCCGGGATGTTCGAGTCGATAAAGTTACACGTACTATAAGCACACCAACGGTCCCGAATAGGTCCCCATTCATTTTATGTCCTGTTCTTGCCCCTGCTACGGCCATAAGGCACGCAGCCTGCCTCTGTTTCATGGCCGCATTGTGACCAAACATCAAGACTCCTCTACGTCCTACGATTGCTGCCCATGTGCTTATCACCTTACTCGTCCGCCCTCCATCGTACACCGCGTTTGATGAACTGACAATGCTGTCAGATGCTGCTCCCAGGTGTCATGGTCAACTCAGGATCTGGTTCTAGCCCAGTCCCTTGGAATTTGGACATCTTCGTTTAGTGACTTCACATCGCGTAACTATGCTCCTCCTTACAGCTCCACTGCAGTATGTACAGGCTGGCCAGACTGGCACGGAACCACCTCTGACGCTTGCTGGCAGAGTTTCAGTATAGCTGATGTTTCGCAGAGTCTACTACTATTTGCTTTTCATATGAACACTGTTCGTGATCTACACGATACGTGATCATATCAACAAATCCATCAGTCTTGCTTGCGATTGAACTCCTACAGTCAAGTATCTTCCCATATACACATTATCTCTGAAATATCCCACGTGTAGAATCTGAGTAACAAGTCCCCACGAATCCGTTCATCAACTCAAGTCCGTAAGTCGTCATCGCAGAGCCTCAACTGCCAGGCGATCTTTCAGACCCCGCTGGCTCTTTGGCCGAACTGCCGTAAGGCTCTCTGAGAATAGTAATGGTTATGGTGAGAAAGTCAATGCCAAGGCTGCCCAGATGTGCACATTGTCACATTATCAGCAGAAATCCCTCGCGTGTGACACCCTCTGAGAGACAAAGCCGAAAGGCTTCATGCAGGTATTCTGACGCTCAATCGTGTTGGAAGTCCGGAAATCAACAATCAACCCCCACAGACCGTCAGCATGCTTCTTGGATTGGATACATGAAACCTCTCATCACTATTTTTGTGGCGTTGTGCTTACTCTCTGCATCCGCTTGTCACGTCACAGTGATGCATCTATTCGCGAGCTGGGCTCGTGAGGCCCTTGTCTGTTAAAAGAGACAGAGTTCTCGTAGAATTGAGGCTCTTACAGGTTAGGTGGCGAGAAAGAAGATTGAGCCTCAGCATGCCCACATTAGTCTGAAAAATGGCGGGAGAGGACTTGAGGCTTAGGAATCTGCATATAAGCATCTGGTCATATCTCGTTACATGTAGCGTTTTGAATGAAGAACATTTTTCCCATCACATAGTCTTCCACCTGACCATCGATAAGACAGTTTGCGAAAGAAACCCACCTGCACTTATCGACTCCCCCTCCCCCCATCCATCATATATTGCCCACTCGTAACCATGTCAATCACCCTTACCACAGCAACTAGCACACAGGCATCCGCCATACCCTTCTCGCCCCTTGAAAAGATCACCCTGAGCACCAGCAGTCCACTCACCAAAGACGGTTGCTTGACGATAGGCCCAAACATCTTGGACATCGGCGGGAGCAAACTCCAAGCCTCCCTGAAAGACATGCTCATCAACCGCATGATCCGTCCTTGCGCCGAAACCACCTCTACCACCCAAAAGCAACAATCGGTACTTCCTTCAGCCCTCCTCTCCTCTGACGAAGGAAGTTTTCTCTGGCGGGAAATCACCCGCCTTCCGAACTACTACCAAACACGTGATGAGATCTCTCTTCTCACCACCCACGGGGCCGAGATTGCCTCCCTGGTTCCACCCAACAGCATCCTCATCGACATTGGCTGCGGGTAAGCTCTCCTTTTTTCATCTTCCAGTCCTTCACTAACCCCGGCCGTCAACCCACAGAGATACCCGCAAAGTAGAACCCCTCCTCACCCACCTCAGCACCGCCCTTCTCGAGTCCTCCCCAAGTTCCAAAGTAACTTACTTCGGCCTGGACCTATCCCAGCCCGCCCTTGCATCTTCTCTCTCTTCTCTCCCCCCATACCCCAACATCGAGGTCATCGGCCTCTGGGGTACCTTCACCGATGGCCTCTCCTGGCTTTCCAGCTCCACTGGTACTACTATCAACCCCTCCCGGCCCAAGTGGTTCCTCTCCCTCGGCTCAATCCTCGGCAACGATTTCCCAGCACCGGCCATGAAACTCCTCTCAAGCTGGGCCTCCATCATGCGCCCGGGGGTAGATCGCATGCTGCTCGGCATGGACGGGACCACTGACCCCACCATCATCTGGGAATCCTATCACGACGCTGAAACAGCAAGCGTATTCGAAAAATTCATGCGCCTCGGCCTATCCCACTCCAACACCATTCTTGGCGTAGAGTGGTACAAACCCGAAGACTGGGAAGTCGTCGGCAAGATGTCGACCGACTACGTCATGCATCAGTTTGTCTTTCGTGCCCTGGTCGACGTCAATTTTCGAATCCCGGCGGGTTATCATAATGTTGACAGCACCAGCACCACTGCCGATGATGATGAGCTGGGGTTGACGACTCACTCGGACAGTGTGAGTGAGGTCAGATTTCCCCGTGGTCATGAGATCGATTGCTACGAAGCGTTCAAGTTCGGCCCGCAGGATATGGTCGAGCAGTTCCGCGCTGTGGGACTCCGCCAGGAGAGCATCTGGAAGGCGCCGGGCGATTCTTGCATCTGTAAGTTTACCCTACTTACCAGCTAGGCACACAGCCATCATGCTGACTTGAAACCCAACTTAGATGAGTATTTTCTGAGCAAGCCAGCTATTGCGGCTGCCGACGATACTTGCTGCTAGGGACTGCTTGTACGGAATCTGTACTCATCCGTGGCGTCGTGACTAGGTAACGGACAGGGAATCTACTATTTGGTGGAGATCTTCTGTCCGAATCAGGGGATCTGGAGTCGGTGTCTCTTCTCAACTTCTAATTCAGAAAGTGTTTCGTAATTCCCAGGCGCTCTAATATTGTAACCCAGTGGCTTCTGATGCTGGCAACCAATCGTGAAAGAGTAGTGTCTAATTAGCCCCTTACACCAAACTTAAAACGCCACTGTGCTCCACAAGCTTTTCTACCATGGTCTCCCACCACGGATCTCGGTGGCCCATGAGCTGGTCTTCATCATAGGCAGGTTCAATGACCTCATTATCCCACCAGCCCCATAGCTCTTTGATGGCATCCCAGACGGGAGGCACGCTCTATAAACTAGATGTCAGGGTAGAGTTTCAGTCAGAAAGCGATGATAGTTACACTTACCGATCGACACTGTGCTCCAGTCAATACAACCTCGAACCAGTCACGACTGACCTTGCGGTCATCTTCCCGGTAGGAGAGCATAGCCATGAGGGTGACGGGGAAGAACGGTGACTGCGATGTAAACAACTCTCCTGTGCATGGCAGTCGCTTAACGCACTGGACGAGGACATCCATTGCGGCCAATACGTGAGGATGGGAGCGCGGTTTCCTGTAAACCCGACAATGAAGATAAATCTCGGCAGCCGGCACCCACGCATGGGCCGAAAGCTCTACAACCTTGAGAGCATCATTCACTTTGCCATTGTCGTCAAGAATGCATGACTCTAGAAGTTTGTCGGCCGAATCATATCCATCCGATCCTTCACACCATTGCCTCAAGCTCTTCAGTCGCTTCCGAATTCTGATAGCAGCACATCGTACAACTTCACCATCGGGATTCTATCCAGTGTCAACAGATGAATTTCGCAAGAAAGGTGTGATGAGAGCACAGACCTTGGACAAAAGCGCTGCGAGGTGTGTGATTTGCGAAAAAATATGAAGCAGCTTGGGGCATAATCCTGTTATCCCCTGTATTCGGTGCACATCCTTCTCGCTTCCTGCCAGTAGCCAGGAGTAACGATTTCCGGCGTTCTCCTCCGAAAGAGGTGTCACCGGCTGTGCGCAAATGTCGGTGTAGGCTATCCAATTTGCATTGCCAGTTCTAGCGGGCGTGCATTGCACGTTTTGATTCTTCCAGTAACGGTAGCCGGGATCGGACTGGTCCAGAACAAGTCTTCCTGCCCGCGCCCCTTCTCGCCAAAGAGGTTCTAACCCTTTCGGACGTCTGGACTCCCAGTTCACAATCTGCGATCCTATTAGTTCATGTTCGGAAAAACCTCCATGAATGACTCACGTCGTTTGACAACACCAAGATGATTGCAGCAACAATACCATCTTCGTTGCCTGGAGAGTAGGTCTCCTCACGTTGGAGCGCTTCTTCGATCAGGCGCACTGCGCTGCGGTAATGATGGTTCGCCCGTTCTCTCATAGTCTCCGTGGGCTGATAGTCAAGGGCATAGGCAGTGGCAAATGCCAGTAGAGCATGACGCGCCGCTTTATTTGTTACCGCAATGGCTGCCACCTGGCTGCTCCAGTAGTTTTCAGGTAAGAGCATGCGACCAGGACAGAATGCATGCAAATCTAAGCACAAATGTCAGTCGTATACCAAACCCTTCAATGGAGATACGAGGGTTACACACGGAAACCCCAGAGCTTTTGATCCGTCATATCAAGATTCATCCCTGTGGCGAAGTTCCGAGGCAGAGGTGGAATAGCGTCCCAGAGGAAGCTATGTTCTTCTTGACGATCGAGTAGCCACCTCTTGCCAGTGGACCTGAAATCCCATATCTCGCTCTCAATCGGTCCATCGTCAGCAGGTGCCGCCGACATTTGTATCTTGATGTAGCCATTAATTACGCCGTTGTTTGGTAAACTTGGGCGAACCCGATTTTCCAGGGTTGGATGTCGATTCTCGGATGATTCTAGGAACGGGTTGCGAACAGCTTGGAACGACGGTCGTTCTGCACGGTCAGGGACTGACGGAAACAGGGCAGGAAAGTTGCATTGCAAGAAGTCATTCTCCGCGGTTGATGAAGTGTCAACTGAGAAGAGATCTTCGGAGAGTTTCTCTAAGGCTAGGGGGTGTTATATCGACGTCAATGTTTAATTCCCACTAAACCATGCTGTAAGAGTAGGTAGGATAGATAGGTACGGACCTCGTTTCCTGGGTGTTGCATGTGGCACCGCTTCAAACCCGCCCAGACTCAGTGGTACTCTGGGGCCTAACTGATACAATGAAGTGTTTGACCAAATGTCGACGTTGGAAAACGCATCGGAAAATAAGTTGACACCTGTATTTGACGTCGAGGCAAGATCTTCGTTCCCGAATGTTGGAACCGGTGACCATGGAAGTTGCGGGTTCCTGTCAGCGAGAGGTGGTGTTGTGTTTGCGACAGTGGAACCGAACTGCGAGGACCCATATAGAGCCTCGATATTTGGTGAACCCCATTGGTGCTCAGTCAAGAGACCTGTTGAAGGCCACTGCAATGGAGATAGGAAGAAACCAGAGAGATCAGAAATCGGCTCCGAGAACGGCGGAGTTGTGGCCAGGTGAGGGGCAGCTGTGGAAGTATGAGCGTATTTCGTGCGTTTCCTTTCTGGCTCTCCCATGTTCCGGTCGAATCTTAGGAAGCAGGCGGTTTGCAGCAGTTGAGCTCGGATAGAGGAAGCCTATCAAATTGAACGACACTTGCGTAATGGCAATGATAATGATGATGGATACAGGTTGTAATTGCAATTGCGCTCATGGTAAACTGGCTTGAGTTTGAGGGACCAGAAATTCGGAGAGACAGGCCCGTGGGGGTGCTGTCCCAAGATAACCACATCATGCATCATGCAGATGACCAACCCTGAAAACCACCACTAGCATAAGGCTGTAGAAAGCCTGGCCAGAAGTCATCTTGCTGCTCGACATTGTGCACTTTCTAAGAGTCGGGTTTACTTTCTCTGGTGGTGCTTTAGGTGCCCAATAAATGTCGGTCTGGACATTCCAGTGCTGAGGGATATCGGCATCCGATCGTTGACAACTTCGACTCTGACCACATATTACCTTGACAAGTAGCGGTGGGAACCTCGAGGCTCTGTCATCGATAAAAAGTGCAGAAATTGTTCTGTGCGGGATGGAATGCAGGTGCCCGACTAAATAGGTACCGCTTTTTCGAGATGCAGGGAGTGTGGTGCTGCACATGACCGGCTGTATGCAGGTTTCATGCAGGCAGGCGCGGCGGTTCCTCTTCTCTCTTTTCTCTTTTCTCACCCAACATTTTGCTTGGCGGCATTGAGATGTTGCCTTCTTCACTTGTCTTCCCTCCCGTCGTCTCTTGTCTCATTTCTCGCCTTTGCCCCCTCAATTCTCTTTTCCCCTTTCCCTCCCGTTATCCGAGCTGCCCGTACCGACCAGTTTACTGTGGCCATCCACGTGTCTTCGACCCCTGCCGTCGACGCATGTTCTCCCGCATCTCGATTCACAAGAGACCCTCGACACTGGGAACAATTCGTGCTAGTTACTCAACGCAAACATACCGGGTAGCCACACCACCACATGGCCTGGGATAGATTCGTGACGATTTGGTGTTGAGTACTACAATGGCAGCACCATTTTCTGTAGCCTATGGAACAGCCGCTGAATCACCGGAGGAAGTGATGAGTTTCTTTGAGACGCCGGCCCGGAGCCATCCGGAGCTTCTTACTATCGTCCGACGCGAGATAGAACATCTGCTGAGGTCAAGTAGCGCCATTAGCTCTCAACTGCAGGATTCCGGCTGCTTGTTATCGGACATTGAAAACTACTTGTCGTTCCTCATTTCCATGTTGCCAAAACTGGCCGATCGTCTTTCAAAGGGTCGCTACGTTGTTGACTACATCGATCGCAAGCTGGACGGTGTCGACCAGGATACGGACCTCTCAGACTTTCGAGTACTGGATATCTTGAGCGCCCAGGAGTCCAGGTTCCAGTAGGTCTGGCCAACATCTCTTAGCTTCACTCTATGTTGACGTTTATGGACGTACTTAGTGGTATTGTTGTCTGTCTGCTGACGTGCCTAACCTGCCGTCTTGAAGTCGCTTTGTAGGGCAGTATAAAGAATCTTTGGAAGGGGTGGAGCACCAACTTCAGGTCGCCAGCGTATCTTCCCCCCTGTCTTATACGACCAGCGGGTCCTCTTTCTCGGTGTCCCCTACAGCAGAGCCACAGATTCAGATACTGAAAGAGCCTATATTGAGCTCTGAAGCCCTTACCTCGGTCCTCGCCCACCGCCCGACCCAACCGTATAAACACTCTTCTACCTATACGTCCCGAGCTGTGCAGGCATCAATGGGGGACCCACACGGTGCCTCTGAGCTCTCTCCCCCATCCGAGGAAAACCGAGATATCTCATCCGACCTTTCACGCCGTGGAAAAGGACAACACACATGCCCATATACTGGATGTAAGAAAGGTGGTACCGACGCCGATGGTCAACCGGTAATCTTTGAAAGAAATTCCCACTTCCGGTTGGTGATGATCCACAGTGCTCGGCCTGCTTGTCCAGGGCCAGTGTACGGCAGCTAGTGCTAACCAAAAGCTCTGATATCTACGGTATCTACAGTGCTCACTTGCAGAAACACGAAAGACCATACAAGTGCGATATATCCGGGTGCAGCAACAAGCGTGGTTTTGCTCGAAAGGACCAGCTAAATCGACATCAAGAGAAATCTCATCCGCGCGGGCACTAACGCTACGTTTCTCTCTTCTCCTTTTTTTCTTTTTCGGTCTTCATTACTACACCATGAGGTTCTCTGGGGTCTTCCTCGACCACGTGGACGCGGTGCGAGCATCGCTTCCTTGCACCTTGAAATTCATCTGTGACAAGAACTGTCCTGTGACTTGAAAAGGTGGGGATGTATTGCGCTGAGCGGTCCATACAGTTGACAGGAAATTGAGCAAAAGAGAAAAGAGGCAGCAAGTGTATTTCAGGCATGAATAGGCAGTGTCTTGTGCCCAATGAGCTAAGCCTTTTTTGAGCACTTGATTTTTTGCTGCTGGTTGCGAATAACCCGACCAGTATTCCTACGTACCAGAATGAGAAAACAACCTCTCGGCCAGTAGAATCCTGCCACCATGTCTCTAGAACGTGAAGATGGAGTAGGTATATATCGTCTTGAATGATCAAAGCCATTATTCACAGGAGTCCGAAGGTGAGACGAGATATACTTCAGCACCATCACCATCACCATCCTCATAGACATAACCTTGCACGGCATATCTGCCATACACGGCATATTTGAGACAGACTTTCATGATAACCACCATTCTTCCCTACTCGAAAGACAACCAAAGTCGAATCATTGGTCAAGGGATCTACCATCTTAAGATGACCCGAACAAGAACAAATATGAACCGCGCCAAGGCCAAGTTAACCCATCGTTCCTCAACAGACCGGAGTTCCAGGAACACCACACGCTGCCTCATATGCGCTGAGAGTGTCATCATGGTCGGTGAGACCACTACCTCCCACGCTGCCATGGACAAATGGATAGCCGAACCCTACTTTGAGGAGTATTGGCATGCTATCAATGTTCATAATACCATTCCTGCAGCATTGCGGCAGCTGGTTGGTGGCATTGAGGAACCACAAATACTGCATGATATGGCCACATCTCAGAGACAAGCTCTGGATGAGCCATTACTGGCACAAATCGGGAGCTGGGTTACGGATCCCTACATGAAGTCGTAAGTCCTCACTGATATCACCTATACCGTACATGATGATTCTGACATTGCTGTGATTAGCTCAAATGCTTGACTGCCAGTGCGTATTGCATATGCACCCTTTTCTGGTTATGGAGTTTTCAATAAGCAGTGTGGAATTCTGAGACGTTCTAGACGCTCAAGCGTCGGTGATCAAACTTTGTCTTGGTCACATTTCAAGTTTCAGGTTCTCAGGGAGGATTGTGTTTGCTCATCATTTGTATACCCTTTAGACTTTACTCATTCCTTTTTCCATTCTTGACTTTCGTGGGGTGTTTCTGTGGCTCTCGGATCCCTTTCGTCATTTACTTTACTGTACCTACCAGCCAGTTTAATCTTGGAAAAGTACTACCTACCTATCTGGTGAGAGCCTTGCCGGGACTGTCCCACAGATATGCATGCAGCATCCCACCACCACAAGTGCGGGGCACCACAGCCCAGTATCTAGCGGTGGATGGAAAAGAGAAAATATCTTCTCAAACTCAACATTCTTCCGGACATTTGCCCCGATCAGACAAATGAACGGAGAGAGACACCCCGACTTATACTCCGAGAGCCCGGTCAGATTGGGGGACATTGCACAATCCACAGCCTCGTTTCGCTGATATCTATAGCACGTATAACAAGGGCGACACCGTGACGCCGGCATCCAGCTTTGTTTAGAGCAGCTAGCATTCACCATCACTATCACAAGCTTAGATTCCAAGGTTTCTAGCTTAAACGAAGCCCGACAAAATGTCCACCCCAATCCAATCCGTTATCATCGTCGGCGCTGGCGCCTTCGGCGTATCTACCGCTTTGCACTTCCGGAAACTCCATCCATACGTTCAGGTCACGCTGATCGACCGCATTCGCGAAAACCGCGGTGCTGCCTCCAGCGACCACAACAAAATCATCAGGGCAGACTACCCGGACGAGTTCTACATGAAACTTGCCCTCGAAGCTCAAGAGTCATGGCGAAATAACCCAATCTACTCCCCGTACTATCACGAGACAGGCATGTTATTCGCAGAAGAAATCGGCATGGGCCGCGCTGCTTTCAAGAACTTTAAGCACCTCAACGTCGACCAAGGAGCTACCATCATGTCCACGGTAGAAGCCCTCGAGAGATTTCCCATCTTCAAGGGCGCCAACTGGGAAGATGTTACCGAGAACTACTTCAACCCGTCCAGTGGCTGGGGAGAAGCCCACGAAACCATGGAAAGTGTCTTTCGTGCGGCTCTGGCGGAAGGAGTTCAGTTTCTGGAGGCGACCGTCGACAAGTTGATCTTGGACCCCACGACAAGAGCTTGTCTGGGTGTTAGGACCTCGGACGGCAAAGAAATCTTTGCCGACAGGACCGTTCTCGCCGTGGGCGCGTACACGGCCAAAGTCCTCGCTGATACGGACCCTCGCTGGGCGGAGCTGCAGGTGGACGGCAGAATGGTGGCGGCCGCTGCAATCCAATGCACGGCCACATATCCACCCGAGGAAGACGAGCGACTGTCTCAGGCGCCCGTCCACTTCTTGGGCATGTGGCATACGCACGGCGAAAGTATTCCGCCGTTCAAGGGAAAGTTGAAGCTCAATTGCGAGGTTAGCTTTACCAGCATGACCTATCATGATGGTTTGAAGAAGGAGATCTCTATCCCGCCCAAACCTGAGAGCCAGAGTACGTTCAGCCACGATGTGTGCGAGGGGTTAAAGCAGGAGGTGGGCAATGTGGTGAAGAATGTGTACGGGGATCATGTTAAGGGGATCAATATTGAGAGTTATCGGATGTGCTGGTAAGTTGTGACATCCCCTTGATGCCACAAATTCCCCACTTACACCTACTGATCTCCATCTGATGTAGGGACGCTGTCAGCCCTAATCAAAGTTTCATCATCGACTACCATCCTGCCTGCGACAACCTCGTTATTGCTGGTGCAGGGTCATTTCACAGCTGGAAGTTCTTGCCTACCATCGGCAAGTACGTTGTGCAACGGCTGTTCAACGAGCTAGATGACGAGAAAAAGCGAATGTGGGCTTGGGACCGCGAGAATGAAGGTGCAGCTTGCGAGATGTACATCCCCAGTCGTGATGTCAAGACCATTGGTCCCTTTCAGGGATGGCCGCGGACTGAAGGTCTATCCAAGTCTGCGCCGCAGGATGGCGACAGCCTGAGAAGCTCCATTGTGACGCTGACAGGAAGAGGTCCAGGTCAACGCAAGGGTAGGTGTTGGGCATAACCCTTGGGCGCGTCGTACATTCAGGGTTCCTCTCGTTTTTTTCCCATTCTCGGTTTATGTGGGACAAAATCTCTTTCCCGACCTGCGGGCTCTTTCAACAGGAACCCAGAAGTCAGTTTTACCGTATTCGGAATCAACTTGCCAGCTGGACGGCGACCGTGATACCTACTAGGTCTCTGGCCATGTACTCCAAGGCCTTAGCTATTTAGCGGATATATCTCACCTTTGCCCGAGCCAGAGCCAGGACATGCCTGATCGGCTTTTATCCGGTCTTGTATGTTCGTCAGCAAGTGACCAACCTCAAGTACAACGACCGCTTCAATCTAGATGGCGTCATAGACACAGCGTGTGGACACAAGTCGGTGGGAAAAGGAAATCTCTTCTGATTAGCTAGGTATGTTCCAGAGATTATCCTATTTTCAGGAGTCATTCGCATCAAAGAAGGTAGGTAGGTATATGTTCCGTAACTGGGAAGGCAACGCGGTCATGACTTTACCGAATTAAACTGTGAAAAGAGACTGAAATGTTATTGTTGGTGGACGCTGTTCACGCCAAAGATTGGCCGAGGTGGCATCCATGCTGACTCATCAGGTAATTAAGCGAGCTGCAGCCTGCAGCAGGTGCCAGGTTGGTGACCACTTGACCGACCACCCCAAGCGACTTCGCTATGGTCCGTGCACGCACAAAACGCTTGGGGTCCCCCTTGGGCAGAAAGTGAAAGCGGGTTCCACGTCTCTCCCCATTCATTTCTGCTTCCGTCATCATCAATCCAACATCAACCTTCCACCCTTCTTTCATCAACAACCAGACATCTCGACCCCCACTCATCGTCGGGGCCATGCCCGACTCGGTCTGCGATGATTCAACTCAACCATTCTCTACCCAAGGGTTAGTGACTTGATGGTACCGGTGTGACTTCACTTCGGGTTCTCCAAGGCCTGCGTGAATTACCGTTCCGTTTCTCCCCGGCGACGCACTCGACGTACGCATCGCACAAGCCAGGGACTGTGGCTCCTTGGTAGGCCGTGGGGAATGAGAGAAGCTGATCATGGCGCTCTCTTTCCTACCTCCGTTTGTGCGATTCCTACCGACAGCTGCATCGTCGCGCAAGAGCGGCCGGATCATCATCACCCACAGCTGTCTCTTCCTAGATGGCGCGCTGGAAGCAAGCATCCTACGAGTCGAGAGCCATAAAAAACTGCCAAATCCTACTCACCTGGTACGCCTGTTGAAAGGACTGGGGCTCTCGACAGGCCGCGGGACGCCGGGAGCTGCTGATCATGGCGGTCTCAAATAAATGTCTCGCTTCCGTTCGTAGGAACCTCGCCGACAGTCGTGTCGTCTAGTAAGGGCGGCGGTACTCATTTTCTTCTTCGTTGTCTATCCGTCATCTTGATACCGTTACTGCGTCATGGTGTCTAACCGTGTTTACGGGCTTGTAGCTCGAGGGAGGTAGGTGCAATCGACCATGACAAGACTGATGACAACTTGGCCGATAGAATTGACGATCGTGACGACTTCGATGCTTTCGCCTGCGGGTACGATTCGAGCGACGATGAAAGACATTGCAAGATCAATCTGACGGGTCGGACGGGCGTGGTCGAGTGGCAGGATTTGGACCGACAACTGCAACATACCCCTGATCTTCGTCTTGATTTGCATGTCGACGCTTCGGAAGGCCAAGCCATCTTTGTACTGCACGGCTGTCTCTTTCTCAAGGGCAGCAAACCCAACAAATTCAGTGTGTATCTGTTTATCCATCCGGAAAACATCCAGTCTGTTGAGTACGATTACAAAACCGGTCCCTCCATACCGGCGATGCAACGCGTACCTTCCAACAACTTCATCCGCCTGCGTTTCAGCATGTCGCAGCCACCGGATCTCGTTGTCCCCAAAGACCGTCCTCTAGTGCCAAAGGTGCGATCCGAGGGCCTGTTGGACACTATGAAGGCCCTCGCTTCCGTTCAAGACATCACCATCTACCTCGACATGCTCCAGCTTGTGCCTGCGGATCGGCATCAACTCTCGTTGCTCCCCTCCGTCTTCTTATTCAACGATCTGAAGACGGATGAGAGGCGGGCGGCTATCCAAAGGCTGTATCACGGCGCGGGCGGGCAAGTCGTCAACCTGCGCGATGTTGCTGCGGCACCCAGCCCAAGTCCCAGCAACCACACCTCGATCGTAGAAACGATGGAAGAGACATTGCCACCGCCATATGTCGACAAGAGTCCACTCCAGAGCCCAGCACAGCTCTTCAGCCCGTCAGGTGTGTATTCTCTATCCCCTATCCCCTACCCCCTACCCCCTCCGTTCCAATTACCGCTAACACAAGCCCCGATGAAGATCGAAAACGGAGGCGCACAAGCGATCCCTCATCTCCTTCCACAACCGACAAGCACATCCTGCTCGCGTTCGGTCAGGTCGTCAGGCGAAATGCAGAACTTGAGGCTCGCGTCGAACGGCTCGAGAAGATGCTCCAAGAGTCCGCTGCTCGCACACCGTGTCGATACGACACGGAGGAGGCAGAGCACATCATCAGTCATGTCCACGAAAAAATTGACGACCAACTGACAGGTGTCCACGTCGAGCTCGAAGACAAACTTATGGAGGGGGCAGAGCATCTCGTCGCGGAAAAGACGGAGCAGGCGCATGAAAGACTCTGGAGTGGTATACGAGAGGAGTTAATGGAAGAGATGCGACACGAGGTCAAGCGGGAGCTAAAGGAGGAGTTGATGGCAGAGATTAAATCAGAACTCTTCAGGGACATGGCGCAGGTGATGATGAGCGCAGCCTGCAGTGGCAATGACAAGGGCAGAATGTCCCTCAGTGCGGCGGCACAGAGTACGCAATGAATAATGATGCTACGATATATATAGCTTGCATTTGCTTCCCGAACACTTTCAATTCCAATCTTTACGGTGACTTGCTGTTCTAATGTGACACGATGGTGCACGAATAGTGCCGGATTTAGAATAATCAGCAATGCATTTGCTGAATTACCGCAAGATCTGATCTCATTTGCTCTCACAGGTGATTCTCTGGCTTGTAAAACTATCTAAGGTAAACAAAAAAAACAAAAAAGGACACACATTATCTCCAATAACCTCATGATTGACCGGCATACTTAGTGTGAACAAAAGATCCATCATCGCAATGCTATGCTAGTATGCTATAATAAAAGTAGTAAAAGTGTAGGTAATAAGTAAAGTCGGTAGAGAGTAACGTAAAGTGAAAAGATCGGTTATTCTTTTTGATATCCTTTCCAAACACAAGCCAACCCATCCAAAATATCGGGTTCATGGTTAATCGTCCAATGCAATGATAGCCAAAAGAAGATATCTCTCTTTCCAGAAAACAACAAAAAAACAAAAAAAGAACAAGACAAAAGATGCGTCATCCGTCCCCTTTCTATCCAATGCCACCCCCATCCCATCCTTCTTCCAAGAAGAAATGAGTTATCAATCCAGCCAAAAACAAATGTGTATATCCCACACCCAATTCCATCTATTCCAATTAGTGAGTGAGTGAGAGTCATGTCAACGGGGAAAAATGACAGAGACAACACGCAAATCAAGGCAAGACGCCCTGCCTCCACCGCTCAACCATATCGACACCGCCAGCAGGATTCGGTGCTTGGTGCATGCCGTAAGGGTTATATCCCGGAGCACCGGCACCAGCCTGGAGTTGATGAACCCCCATCGGGTGCTGTGCTGCTTGTCCAGTTTGGAGCAAGCTGATGTTGCTCCCGTTATACCCCAAGCTCATGCCCGCGCCGATTTGGTTCCCACCCATGCCATTGTTGAACCTGCCATTCGAGTAACCACCCGTCCTGGCACCGTGAGAAATCGTTGACAACGAAGTCGGCATCTGCGACGAGAAAGCAGCCATCTTGGCTTGCTGCTCCATCTGCACTCTGACCGCTTCGGCTTCTCTCCTCATACGCTGCTGCTCCATGGGGTTCATGTTTCCTATTGCAGAATCCATGGGGTAAGCACCGAGTGTATCGGCCATGGAGATGGGTCGAGACAGCGGGGCGGCTTGGAGCCCGCTCACGCTCGGGTTGGGGTTCAATCCGAGAGGAGTCGCGATGCGTTGGACAGGACCGCCACCACCGAAAGATCCCATTTCCCGCTCGCGCGCCTCCCGCTCCGCTTGCAGTCTGCGCCGACGCTGGCCGAGAGTCTCTTCTTCTTCGGGCACGCCACCGTTGGGGGGCGCGTTCTCCTTGCCGACGTCCTGGGAAGCAACCCTGCTGTGTGCCTCCTTACTCTTAGCGTCGTCGTCACCACCAAACTGGCTAAGCAGCTCAGACGAGAACATGCCGCTGACGGGGCGAGCGCGGGGAAGCGTTTCGGCTGCGAGACGGGCCTTGCGAGCAGCTAAGCTTTCACCTTCGTGCTCTGGCTCGCTGTCGTCGGCATGGGCATCCCTGCCAAGCATGGAACCAGCCCTCGAACTGCCGGCGGTCTGAAGCGGCAGGGTAAGTTTGGACTGCGACCGCAAATGTGCCAGACCAGGAGAAGCTGCAGGGGCGAGGTTCATGTGGCTCATCCGCTTTTGCATCATGTCAAGCGACATTGGCACGTGAAGGCTGTCTCGACCCTGCAACCTCTCGCGACGGCGACTCAGTGGCTCATTGTCCTCCAACTCGCGGCGCTCCATCAAACCAAGAGGCCGATTGACCTCGCTCATCAGGGCACTGATGTCCATTGTCGATCTGTTGGCGTTGCCATGACCAGCAGCCTTGGCAACGGCGAGCATGCCCAGGGGAACATCCTCGTCATCATCTTCCAGTTGGCTGGCGACGAGATTGGGATCCTCCCAGGCGAGGTTGACGCGCTTGCCCTTTCTTGCCCTTTGTTCGACCTGGGCTACAGCATCGAGCTCGAGGAGGGTACTGTGCATGCCGTTGGTGAACTGGGTAACCTGGCGGGTTCTCATCTTGTTCTGCTGTTTCCGGAGCTGAAGCTCGGCAAGAAGTGTGGTGGGGGGACCTTGGTAGACATCACGTTCGACATCGCTCTCGCTATCTTCCTCACTCGACGATTCCTCATCAGCACCTGGGGCCAGCGGGTTTGGAAATCGCAGATCGCCACCGTCCCGGGAGCTTTCCGAGCTACGCCTGACTCCATCGCGGGCAGGCTCGTCATCATCGGCGTCGCGATTCCTTCGCCCCGGAAGGAGAGAGAAAGTACTTGCGCGTCTCTTTGGTTCGGCGGGATGGTCAAGCAAGTTGGAACTCGAATTCCTCTTGACGAGCACGTTCCTCTTTGGCTTTGTGACAACCCCATCCTCTTCAGGTTCGAGTTCGATGCCATTTTTGCTCTTCTTTTTCTTCTTCTTCTCGGTACCGTATACCTCAGAACCCAGCTTACCGGCAAATGCATGGTCAGTAAAGGCACTAACAGGAGCGGCGGCAGATGCGTCGAGAAGGCTATCCAGAGTCGCCATGGCAGATCCGTCCTTGACTTCCACTTTGGGCAAGTTAGATGACGGTAGCTCAAAGAAGGCGCTGGCTCGGAGCTGCGGCGGTAGACCGTCGAGCATGGTTGCGCGAGACTTGCGGTTGTCAGCATCCCTCAGGCGCTGCGGCCGACGAATTTCGCGCTGTTCCTCTGCATGGGGGCGGGTTGGCTGGATTGTGCTAGCCTCAGACGCCTGTCTGGCATGAGCCGGAGTCAGGGCGGGAGCTTGTGGCGGCGCGTTTAGATCGATTGTTTGGTTGCCGAGGTCCGGACCCAATAAATCTGTCATTAGCGGTAAGGTATGCTGACTTCCGCGCGAAGTTTCCAATGGATCAGGGAGCCACACGCGCGAGTCGCGGGTCGCCAATGGCATGGCGCTCATTACCTGCGACCGACGGGCATTTGGCTTGGGTTTCTTGGAAAGCTTCGGAGGAAGGTTGAGCATGGCTGGCACGGGAGCGGGGTAAAACATCATGTTCTGACCGGTAGAAGGGTCAAAATAGGATGTTGGTCGGGTATTAAACATGGCGCTCGCACGTGGCTGCTGATGTGGTGGTGGTGGTTGTTGTTGTTGTTGTTGTTGGTTATGAGGCTGGTGCATCTCCTGCCCTTGGTGTTCCAACTGTGATCGTGAAAGTTCTGGTTCCAAGTGAGGTACAAATTGCTCTGCCTCTGGATCACAGTGCACGCCGTCAAAATCACGGAACTGCGCCTGATCGTAAGTCGTGACGGATGCAGAAGTCATGGGCCGATGAGCGTCCGAAACAGTGTTCTGACCCCAATACTGCGCGTACTGGTCCGGCTGATGAAGCTGCAGACGCATTCCCGGTTCGTGGGTATACGCATAATCCAACACTGGTTGTGGCGTTCCCATGCGTTCCAACTCCTCTGCAAACTCCGGATCAATCTGTTGATGCGCGCTGGCCAGGATTCTCTGCTCCTCATCGTCATCCTCGTCGACACGGTCGGCGGCATCCATGGCATCTTTGGTCAACGCCGTTGGGTTTTCTAGCTCGGCAATCTCGGCAAGTGACATTTTGCTCGCAGCACTGCGTGTTGACGCCTTTCCGGGCCCGCCACGGGCCATGAACGGATAGTCCTCTCCATTCTCTGCGCTGGGTGAGAAGCCGACCGACTCTGCAATGTCGGCAAATGAGGGTGGAATTCCAGTCGAGCTCGCCTTGCTCCCTGATCTTAGACGAGCCGAAGCAGACGAAGAGGTGTGGGGGTGGGAATTCATGTTATACGCTCCAGGCAAGTAACCTCCAAAACGTGCCGCATTTGTTGTCTCCAAAATAGAGTTCTTCCTGCTGGCGATCGACAGCTGCCGAACTGAACCGGTGTCTGACCCACCTGACGCACCCCTTGCACGTTGAAGAATCGACGATCGCTGACTCTCGGTACGCTTCAATTCGTTGTGTTCCTCGCGGATCGCCGCTTCGATCGAACTGGTCATGGACAGCCTCTCGGCCGTGGCTTCGAGCGCTGCAATGTTGCCCAAGAATGCACCTGACTGCGATCGCTTAGTCACGTCTGGCGTGGGATGGCTGAGACTGATGCTGGCGGTGGACGAAGTACGAACGAGGGGTGGGTTGGTGCTGTCGGGAGAAGGGATCGAAGAGGTAGGAGTCGGTCGGAAAATAGGAGTGTTCGCGGTGACAGAGGCAGAAGAAAGAGGAGCAGGAGTGCCAGGCGTGCCAGGAATACTCCGTGCCTCGAAGTTTTGTGAAATTGGTGCCGACGGGGAGGAATCAGTCGAGGCGGCGGTTTGCGGCACGGCGTTGGTGGTTGTGTTGTCTGCCCTTTGGGCTGCAATTGAACTTTTGTCCCCTGTTATCGCCCCTGTGGCTTTGGCGCCTGCAGTAGCGCCAAGCCCAGCACCCTCGCCCAAATTCGTGTCTGCACCATGCGTATTTGATGGGTTCCCGTGCGGAGCCAAATCCGGGGCGGTTCCCAATTCTGATTCCAGCTCCGGTTGTGCATCTCCTCCTGATCCAAGCGCGGGTGATAGAGATGGTGATGGCGATAACGTCGCTGGTGGTGATGCCAATGCGGCTGCGCGCAGACTGCCGTGGCTTTTTTTCGCCAGGAGTTCTTGTTCCTTGAGAACCACCGCGGCGTGCAGGGCTTCAAATGATTGGACCCTGGTTCCCACGAGGGTATGGCCACTGCGTCCAGCCGCTGTCACACTGCCCACGCTGCTCATGCTGTTGACGCTGTTGCTCCGAACAATCCCTTCTCCCACTCTCAGAAAGTTGTCGCGTGATGTGTTGGAGGTGCTCAACAACGAATCTTGTTCCATCGCAGCGAAAGACGACTTGCTTCGCACAATATCCATGCCTGAATGATCAGATAGGTAGTCGCTGTCGTTCATTGATAGCGGCGTAAATGTCTGCTGGTTGAGGTTCACATAGCCCGCGGGCGAGGGCGATTCGATGGGCGACACCATGCTCGTCCTGGTCGATTCTGACGTGTTGGCCGACAACCGCGATGCAAACGACTCTGGGGAAAACGTCGAACGGTCTTCTTGGTCTTGATGGGGCGTGTCGTCATCCGCCTGGCCCACAGCGTTATATCTCAACGCCATGGCTGAGGCGGCAGCAGTGCACAAGCAGCAACTTCTTATCGGCGAAGATGGTGTTGGGCAATACCCCGTACCCGTGGCAACATGGACAAACTACTGCTCTAGACGTTTGAAGCTAGTGTCCAAGTCCCGTTCGTCGGTCGTCGGTCACGGTGCTCGCTGCTGCAAAAGGTCCTGCCTAGTGCAATGTATGTTTCGGCTTCGGCGGTCTTGTCTCTTCCAGCGCAAAAAAGAATTCAGTGTTTCCACACGTGGATGGTTCCTCTCGAAAAGGCGAAAAAGAAAAGCCGTTGCTGTCACTCAACGCCGCGCTGAAACGGTACGGCGGGCTGTTCGGGGCTTTGGAGGTAACGGTGACCCGGTCTTGGAGGTGGGATCGATTTTCAGGGTGCCGGCCACTAAAGGTCATGCATACATACACTGTGCGTAAATGTTCGAGGAGAGGCACTGGAATGTCAGATTGGTGACGGACGCCTCTGAATTCAGAACGGTCACGGGTGTGTGGCAATCTGGAAAGCAAAAGACGGGCAAGATTGTAAAAAATAACAAAACAATGATTAAAAACGGAAAGCAAGAGAAACCACAAAAATCCAACCAACCCAGGGGGGAAAAGGGCGGGATTTGACAGTTCTAAACAAAGCACATCTTTGGTTCCTGGGCTTATTTCGTTTTAATATCATCTATCAGAGGTATCCTGGTTCCCGAATCCCACTTTGACGGAGAGAGTTGATCTTGATTCTCCTGGCTTGTGTCATTGGTGGGGTCTTCTCAGGCTGCCCAAGCCCAGGGATCCTGTTTTCCCGTTGCAGCGGTGCCTGTACAACTTCTTAACCCCTGCTGACCATTTTCACAGTCAGTAACATCGAGAATACGCCCATACACCACAGATCGGATTGATCGGCTGATGCATCTTGCGGTCACAACCTCGCCGAGACGGACAGTCGGCACACACCACACTACATCGATCTTGATAGTAAAGCTGAGGTGGGAAAAAACCGTTAGAATGCAGCAATCTGCAGTCGATGATGCGGCCCAGGCGAGAGACCTGAAGGTCGGGGCCGTTTACGCGTGCCGTAAACCCGCTCATCAGGAATTCCCGACCTTCATCAGCTTCGGCTTCTCATCAGCTCCTTCTTTGGATCTCCAGCAATTCGTACCGGTACTGTATTTCCTCAGGGGTCCTTTGGTTTCTGCCAATTCACCAACAATCTCGTCAGTGTCTGGTTTTCGTGTTCTTTTGAATTCATCAAGAATGGAGCCTCTTAATTGCACTCCATCGATAGTTGTGTCCACTCAAGCTGCGACTCCCAATTTTAGGTTTATTCCATCGTTTCCGCAGCCGGGAGGGCCCTGGTTTATCTTCTCGATTCGTCCCGGGAAATCCATCAATTTCGGGTTCACACCTTCTCGACGAATCCACCGAGCCCACCTGTTCAGCTCATTTTGCTTGATTTCCACAGTTTCTGCCAGCTTTCTGCCATTTTCGTGGCAACATACTGCAAGAAGACCCTGAAAATCCAGCAGGAGATGTGAACACAACAGACACCGGCCTTGGTTCGTGGGTTTGACTAGGGTCTTTTCACTGGTTTCCGGGTCTTGGTTGGCCAACTCCCAGGAGAGAGAGGAGTGGCTGAGATTTGAGAGGTTTGTGCTGTTGTCGTCGATACAGCACATTGGTTGAACCACTGACTGGTGCTCCCTGGGACAGCAGACCATCAGAGCACAGCAGACCCCAAAACGGTCTTGTGCCACCACACACAGTCCATCAACTGGAGACATGATGGGACAGACAGTTTTACCTATCTCGCTAGCCTATCACCTATCTCGGGCCGCTTTTTGAAGCTTAACGCCTTGCAGTTATGATGTGCCGTGCGCTTATCGGTCAATCCAGGGCGTGTTGGCAGCCTTCTCGCACTTTGCAGTAATTATCACAGACACACTTATCAACATCAACGGCAAGGGGTTGCAATGGAGGATGGCACAGCATGGCACAGCTGCATTCATGAGCTGTCCATCGAATAAACCATCTCATCAGGTTCACCGTCCGCGGTTTTTATCCAGCCGACCCAGATGTCAATTGCCCTTGGCATCCACAGAAATTGGAAGCGCCTCACCGTCATCCGATCCCGCCGGCCACGCGACATTCGGGAGAGCGACTCTTGGCAGGGAGCACGCGCCCGTCTCTGTCCTGAACCCTTCATGCGTACCAGATATTATCTTGGTTTGGAAGCTGTCATCAACGCTTTCAATTGCCCCGCGTTGATGATCTGCCCAGACTGCCCTCTTCCCACGCTCCAGGTTATGTGATAGGGAACCACATCCGAGCGTCTTGTCTCGTGCACTGTTTCAATCGACGGACGTCCAGCCAGGTCGGTCGGTAATGGCCAAGACAGTGTCCCTTTCTGTCGTCCATCTTTGTTTGACAGGGCTTGATGGGGTTGCATCTGTCAGGCTTGCACCCCCACTCCACCAAGCAGTGATACTGGCAATGCCAGCTTGAGCGATAACAGATACACAAAACATCTCCCGATCCAGGGTTGCCGTCGTCGTCGGCAGAGAGGCTGCCAGAAGGAGCTTAGAGCTGTCTCTCTCGTCGTGTCTTCCCGACGATGTGCAGCTCTCCGTTACGTCGCAATTTCTCTGACTACCGCCCAATTCCGCGCATGTAACCCTCCCAACGTTACGCACGCGCTGTATGTCTCATTGAACCACTGCAAGTCTGCAACACACACAGAAAGGGAAAACCCGACCTCGGACATTGTCCAACGTTATCAGTAAAGTGTCCCCTGTTCTTCTCCATGTCTCGGTTGCATTTCAAAAAAGTTGGGACCCAATTCCCCTTATCATTCCCCCCAGAGGACACGACCACGACCATTCCAAACTGCTTCGAGGAGCAATTTACTTCGTACCATATCGAACGCCTTGGACATTTTCCGTCATACTCACCAGCAACGCCAACCCGTGGGCTGAGCGGCAATGATTCAGCCTATTCAAGACCACAAGCCCGGAAAACAAGGTGATTTATACGAGCCGTTGTCTTCTTTTGGACACAGGAAAACCTCATCGGGTGCCTGCATTCCCGTACACGTTCCGTTGATTGCGACTCCGCGATACTAACATTTCTTGACCATGGCTCAACCGTCAAGTTGAGTACTTGCTCGTTGCTCTTCCTCATGATAAGACGTTGGCGGCGAAAGCCGGACGTCCAAGTTCACTATCTCTTGGCATCCGTCTAACACGTTTTCCATTCAGCACCGCATTATCGATGTGCAGAACTGTCTAACGTCCGGAAGAGCCGCAGCACTAGCCTTAGCAGGCAATAGGCAAAACAGCTATTTTCACGTACTTTTGCAGAACGCTAGTGTTGTGACGAATCGATGCCGAGAGAATGCACATCCATCGTAACGTATTTTTACAATGACAGGACACAGGCAGCTGGAGAAGGAAAGGAAGCAATTTACTTCCGTCGCACCCGATGGCTGCAAAACGGGCTGGCCCAGGCCATGGGGCGGATCTGTCCTACCTTCTTTTGTGACACGCCTTTTGTACAATGTTTTCAGGGATCAAGCTCATGACTGAGAGAAAATTACCGTTCCACAGCTGGGAAGACGAATCTATCTATCCGACGCGCCTTTCATCAATTGTCAACCATCCCATGGCACATGGCACGCACGCGCACAAGGACTCATCCAGATATTGAACGGACAGCGATCTCAGCCAGTCAGCCCTTCATCACATCTTTAATTTCTTGTGCATGTACCTGTGTTCCCTTTACGCTTGCAGGGTTATCACGGGCCAACGGGTGTTGTGCAACCTCTGGCTGGCGCGTGAGTCAGATTGGTAACAGGCCTGTGGGTGTTGAAGGGTTGCGATGCCGAGCGGGAAGGCTGTGACTGTGAGTACAATGCTGATATCCGCTGAGGGTACGCTGCCAGCAACCCGAGCTGAGCGCAAATACGCTGTCGCTTTTAAACTACTGGCGAGTGTGGTCATGCGGTGCCCTTGATTATATCAACCGCGGTCTGCCATATATGTCAGTACTAAGCAAGAGGTTTATCATCGTCAACGCGGTAACAGGTGATTATGAACAAGCTTGTTATTCAGGTGCCCTATAGCTGAATAATTAGAGACGCGGTTTTGCACTACAAGTTCTTTTAGCACTAGAGATATTTGGTCCGACACGTTTCAACTTGATATTTGGGCGGTTATGTCCAGCTGAAGCCTATGCTCCCGGGTCATTGAGACATTCCATGAACCACGGCTTTGTGATTCCTTTCTATCCTGTCTTGGTTTAGTTCTATGAGAACCTTGATCTGTGTGAGGATGGAATTGTTTTTTTTTTTTTTTTTTCTCAAAGGATATAAGAAGTTGGGTGTGATAACACCGCTAAAGGTGGTATTCGCAATGTTCAAAACTCTCGCAGAAGAGCTGGGCTACAATTATCTTTCTCAAGGAGGGATGCTCCAGGGGATTGGCCTTGCTCCCTGAATTAGCAGAGATTCAGCATCCACCCTGAAGTTTGCGAATTCCGTGCCAGGTCGACTGGAACCAACTATGTTCGTTTTCCCTACTATCTCTCGAATATGACATCCAATAGTTCCAGTCTAGCCATACTGACGGAATAGGACGACACCTTGTAACCGCTACACTACTCGCAAAAGTAGAACGTTGTGCAGTCGAGAGGCTGCACCATTGTCGTCGCTTATCATTGGTACCGTGACACATACCAAGCGAGCCTGGTCCAAAAGTGACAGGCGTGACAAGATAAGAGGCTTAGTAGACATTCAGACTGCAATGTAGTGCTACCCCAATGCCTAGGTGCTGAAGCGGTAACCTTGTCTCGGATAGCCACCATGATAAGAACCTGTAGCTAGAAAACGAAGAGATATCTGGCGCATCTCGATATGCCAGCGCTTAGTGTTCTTCAAGACTGCAAGGTCGGAAGGCGCGAGAGCGTGGCAACAGCGTGCTCCGTCGGTTCTAGCGCTAGAAGGTCGTCGGGTCGACATGGTGGCCGTGCAGTGGCCGGTATGCTACGAGAAGAGAAAGGCGGAAATTAGATTAATCTAGTACAAGAAAAACAACAGCAAGAAACCAAAGTTGGCCCCCAGAGTTGTGGTCATATTGGTATCCAACCGCGTTGAGTTAGGTTCTCTCTGCTCACAAGAAGAAGATTAAGTTTCCTTCGAGTTCCCATGTCGGTGTACACTCCCGTGACATGTAGAGTAGATACCTAGGTTAAGGCCAAGTTTTCTCCCAAGTTTTCTGGATCACGGGCGGGTCTATTCCATGATTTACCTGGGTTCAATGGCATCTAGGCTAGATGTGATGGAATATCAATTGGTTGGTGTATATTCAAAAACCTCAGGCTACTGCAGGACAACACGATGCTTCAGTGCTAGTTGAGCGCTGTCGAGTATCATCGACTTCAAGCTGCAAGTTCATCTACCTGTTCGAGGTAAGGTAGCCGGGAAGATTGACGATAGCTTACAGAGAGGGCCTAGTATGATGCCTAATGGAGTAACGTTACGGGAATACACGTCGGATTCGAATCTGGAGTAGCCATCCTGAAGACCAGTGCTGAGTCTCAGCGCCCTGCCGAAACTATCGAAGATTGGCACCATCCCCAACCGAAGCCTCTTCAGGCTCACTCAACTACCTCACCTTTGCTTGAGATTGCAGAAGAGGACAGGGCGTACCTTATCATCTGTATGCAGAAAACGGCTAGGGTTTTTCAGTCTAGCAGAACAACTATCAAGTCAAGATGCATAGCGAATGCCTGATGTCGAGACTGTGATGAGAACTCAACGAGCTTGTCAACTCCTGAGTTCCATCAGCTGGGGCTTAAATATTGGTCTAATCAAAGTTGATTAATTTAGCTCAACCAGGAACTTAACATCGAGGCAGATATCAACATCTTGAGTGTATGCTAGCCTACGAGCCTTCAGTTCCAGGCTCTAAAGCCTTCATGATGCTATCCAGGTAGGGGGAGGTAGGGGGAAGGACCCTCACTCATCTTGTGGCGGGACGAGATGACACTTCGTAACTGCTACACTACAAAAGTAGAACGTTGTGCAGTCGAGAGGCTGCACCATTGTCATCGCTTATCTTCTTGTACGGCCACAAGACTTTGGTGCCGTGACTTTACCTTGTTCCTCCCGAGAGTTGACCAACACCAGAAAGTCAAAGATCTGATAGTCCATCAAGCTTCCAATGATGTTCAGTGGTTAGTCTTCTTCAACTGATCTGGTCCTCATTGAGATGCAGATTGTGTCAGGCACTAGTCGCGTAGCACCTGTCCTAGCTTATCGGACTAGAACTGAACTGCAGTTAGGCGCCACTACACCATGAGACCTCGGGACCACATGGAGCTTGCCATCCCATCTAACATTATCGCCAGGGATAAGAGCATCTAGCTCTAGACTAAGATACTAACATATCTAGTCGTTTAGGGTGCAGGAGCAAGCGAACTATAAGCCACAGCATTTCACTGCCAGGGCACCACAGCTGAAGGAACACAACAGCTTCCCCACTGAACAAGTCATGATCCATACGCAGATAAAAGGTGCCGGTTCCGGCAAGAAACTGGGGATCGGCATTAGCACCCCGAGAGGCATCTCGTGTCGGCGGTGAGCCGAGTTTACGCTCGGGCCGTTGCAGCAGCCCCGACCTTCACCAGTAGGAGACGGCAAAGTGGGCGGGAGCCAGGTTCCTTCGTAAGGAAAGTTGAACAGGAGGCTGGCTGGGAGACTGGTAGTCCCAAGGCGCGATCAAACCTGCTTGCCTTTCGAGATGGTTGGGCCCCCTTCACGCGATGCGCAAACAACGGTGAGAGAAGCCAGATGATCTTGGATAACCCCCGTTCGCCCTGGTCTCTGGAGGAACCGGCGGACGTTGCCACTTCCCCGCAAAACGCCAACGAAAGAGAGAAAAATGATCCGAGCGAGCCAAGAATCCGGGGTAAAAAGTGTATTATTTTCTGGGTGAGACTTCAACAACATGCCCAGTGAGAAGAAGCGGTTCGTCCTGACTGCGTGTTGATCTTTCTTGGGGGACGGGAAATGGGGCATTATGCCGCACTCGAGCATACAAGCGATTGTTACTGTTTCGTTGTCCCAGTTCCAGAAAGTGTCCGCATGATGCATTTCCAGATCGAGTAGCTCTCCGAACAGAAAAGGGAAAAAAGACAGATTGTTACGAATCTACGAATACGATTCCTGACTGTCAGAAAGTGAAGATATTTGCTACGGTGTGCTTGCCTCGTAATGGGAATGACAACAACTTGAACACAACAAGAGGCGGTCTGTGTGAATCCAGATGTTTTGCTGAGGCGCGAATGCCAGGGATTGCTGCATGCTGTTCCCCGGACCTGGATCCAATGAGAAATGCGGAGAGAGAAAACTCGCCGTGTCACGAGAGTGAAATCTCATGCTGTGTGTGGCTTGGAGAGAGCATGCATGGCCACCCGTTGGTGTTGTGACTGTACTGTAGCAAACATCAGACGACATATGGTATCGTGATGCCATGGAGAAAAGTAGAGACAGCGACGGCAGAGACGACAGCTGTCGAGGAGTTCCACGAAGAACTTGTCGAGTTTGTTGAATCTCTCTGTAAACATCCGGACTTCGACCAGACAAGTGTCTCGGTCGGTAATCGGTGATCGGAAGATTTCATTTACCCCAGGAAGTAAGCTTTCTTCCTTGGCCGTCACCTGGCTTCGGCGACCGTGAGCTGCACAGGGATTGATCAAGGTGGTGGGCGGTGAGAATAGGAAGTGTGGGGGGGGGGGGGGGGGGGGGTTGAGCGCCAGAAACCTTGGAAGTTCTTCGACTACCGAGGTGTGTGTGCCCCCTGCGTGGGCGGCTCTGGAAAAGCCTCAATTGGGATCTGTTGAAGAAGTCGGGATACCTCTGGGTTTTAGTGGGGGTTTGGAAGGAAATGTATCAACCAGAATACTTGTTGCAATCTTCTATCGGGTCAAAATGTGGAATTGTGGCACTGGCAGCAAAATGAAGCTGATTTCCGGGCTCCGTTGCGTGATCCCGAGGCTGAGGAGCCGAACCCGTTACCGCTCGTCACCGCTGGAACGGAATCGCTCGAATGCTTTTCTCAAGTGGAGTCAACGGACGGTGCCGTTGTTCTTCAGCGCGGAAACGGCTTGGATTGGTTTCTAGCGGCTCGATAACTAATTATAGTGGCTTGGCCCCCTGAAGCCACTGACGCCGTCGACGATAGCGAGATCCAGGTAGTTCGTGTTCGAAAGGGGCTCAGGAAAGAGATGTCGGCTGCCACATGTCTCCTCATCGACGTGGCGAACGGCACAACCTACACAACAACAAAGACGAAAAGGAAAAAGACACGGAATACAGACCTTCGTAAACCGAGGCCGAAACCCGCACCACTACCACCACACACCGACATTGTTACGGGAGCACCTGGACCCTGAAATTGACACATTTCCATTTCGTAAAGAATGCGACTGGCCACGAGAATGCGTGTCGGAGCGTCACTTGACCCCAATGCAAAATGTCCGTGGCTGACGGGCGTCGGGAACATCTCAGGAGCTTTCTCTCTCTTTTTCTTCTTCGCTACTACGAATCGCAGGCTGTCACTTAGAAAGTGGGTGTCCGGGGCGGACCACAAGCATTTTGGGAAGAGTCACCGCTCTGTGGATTGTGTGACGGTGCCGACGGTGAACTCCATCGATCAAAGAGAAGATCCCGCTTCTTTGAAAGGACCCTGATTGTCGTCAAACAAACCGAAGGGTTCACAGATCTTTTCCCCGATTTCCACTTCCAGTGCTTGTCATTGCCATTTTGACGTTTAGGATGTCGGAGCCAAGAAGCGGCATAACGGATTGAATTACAAGTGTGATGATGTCAGGCTGGGAGCTTACCAAGAGGAGCAAAAAAAGATGTTGGAGCAGGGGAAAACTGCAACCCACCCAACCTCACCCCAGAGTGGGATGAATGGTGGGGCAGCCCCGAAGTCGCTACACGGTGCGAAGACAAATTACAGAGAACTCCGGAAGGGCCCGCGTGATCCCTCTTGTTTCGTGGCTTTGCGCTGTGCAGCCACATGTTTCACCTGCAATTCCGAACAACGTGGTGGAAAGGATGGCCATGAAAGTGAGGCGCATTGTCTGATCCGGACCGTGCAGCCTCAAACCCGCGCACCGTCACTCTACCGCGGACACCATAACCTGAGCGGGGTTCGCCCACCTTGCTGCCAGCTGTGGTAAGCGCTGGCGTTGGCTTGCTGGCTATCGTGGCCCACAACACTTCGCAGCAGCAGCCAGCAAACACGGACTTCGCTCCAGCGACCGATGTTGCAATACCCGCCTCAGCTCAAGTGACCGCTTCCTCCATCCTCTCCTCCTCTGCCCTCTCCAGTCCCATTCAAGTCGTCCGGTCGTTCGTTTTATTCGTTATCCCCCCACACTCTCCTCCTGGTCTCCCTTGGTGCCTTGGGCTTTCTTGTCAACCTACAAGAGTGTTCGGTCTTGCTTTTTGGGGGTGCCTTTCTGGTCACCTTTTTTGTCTTGTCCAACTATCTCCATACCTATCTATTATCCCCCCCCACCATTTCCAAAGTACCTGGTGGCTGGTGGGTTCCGCCGTATAATACATCATTTCGCTAGCATCATCAAAGTTGACAATACGAGCAACAGAGACAGCCGTCACCATCTCCGAAGAAATTCCCAAGACGTCGCGCCCTGAATAAACAAGATCCTCAAGACCTCAAGATCTCGAGAGTCGAAACCTCGAATCACAAATAAATTTTCGAACCACACAACTAATATCTAATTCCTCTGCCCAATAATACCCAATCGGCGTATGGTGTAACAATCAACTTGGTTCCAATCATTGATCGGGCAAGACACCCACTTGTAATGGCCAACCCCAAAGATCGACCGCGGCCACGGTTCGCACCTATACCTATCGAGACTACATTTGAACGATACCGAAAGACAGTCCCTACCGGAGAACCAACGCCCAGCCCCTCTCCTCGCTCACGATCCCCTTCACCACTGCCTCGTGAAAGAAGGAAGTTTGCTCCACAGTTGGTCGAGTCCTCGGTGAGGCGCTCCCGGAGAGCCGGCGACGAGGGACCAGCGACAAGGCTCACAGACAGAACCGATATCACCCCTTATACAAACCACATCTATGCCCCCAAGGCTCGTAGGAGAGACCATGGGTCAATACCACCAGAGCCGCACTCGCGGCAAAAGGGCCACAACCGCCGGGAGTCATGCGATGATGAGATTGCCGGTGGGGTCTTTGACCTCGTGGCCCGGGATGCTCAGAGACAGCTCCAGGACATTGCCATGAGCGCCTTTCCCAACAGCGGAGAGCGCATAGGCGGCGCCGAACATTTCTACGTGAGGGAAGGGTCAGAAGATGACAGCCCGCGCGGTAGAACGACGATGAGGGATCCGAGGAACTACCTCCACTCTAGGCGAAACTCCTCGGAAGAAGACATCAGCTGGGCGTTCAAGGAGATGCAGGAACATGCGCAGTTCGCCAGAAGGTACAAGTCCAGGGAGCCGAGCAGGATAGATACGCTGGATCTGGACAAGATGAGCATTGATGGCCCACCGAGCGATGCCATGGGCTTGACGAGCAGACAAAGATCCTCCATAGCGAACTCGCCCATGTGGCGGCCGAGGCCCTCCACGGACTCTCTGGGCCCTATTGGCGAGACCTATATGCCTCTGCTCCGTGCCGAGTCTCCCCTCCCCACGATTGGCGAGTCTACGATGCCGTACATCCCGCCCGAATCACCCCCCATCCGCCCAATTGGCGAGCATGTTATGCCTTACATACCTTCTGCACCTGCTGGCAAGGCCGGCGACATGCCCTATGTGCCTTCGTCCCGAATACCGGCAGAGACCAGCTTTGGTCATTATACCCCGTATAATCCTTTCGGACAGGAGAGGGATATGTCATTGGAACGAGCGAGGATGGCGCACCGCATGCGCATCAAGGAGTCGCCGCCGATGCTGGGGAGTGACTTGAAGTTCAGAATGTGCCCGTCCCCCAAGCAGACGAAGCTCGAACCGGATCACCTTTGGGACTTGGAGACCGGAACAACCCTGAATGAACAGCATCGCGATCCCACCGAGCAACGCGGCCTGTGGCGCGGATACTGTTGGACTAGTGACAAGACGGAGAAGATAGCGCATCTGGAAAGGCCTCAGATGATCACGACCCCATTGCCGGACCAAAACGACAAGGACCCATTTGCTCGCGCCTTCGGCTTGACCGCCCCTGTTGAACTGAGTGAGGAGCCAACCCCGGCGGATTCGGTCACTAGAGCCGGCACCCAGCCGCTTCCTGCCTCTCACAATCAGTCGACTGCCGGAAACGGGTATGTGATTCGCCCGGAACACAGGACGCGGAACAGCGTGCCAAAGGGTCTGCACATGTTGCAGAACCTTCAGAGCCTGGATGATAAGCTCCGCAAGGAGAAGGCTGCTGCGGAGCGTGAAGAAAAGATCCGAGCGGAATTTGATGACAAGTTCGTGACGCAAGTGTACAATTACCTGTCCCTTGGCTATCCTGCCATGGCCAGACTCTACGACGAAGAGCTGAGTAAGATCAGCCGCATACCGATCGAAGAGTTGGAGAAGGATGATATGGCGATCATGGAGAACCTGTGGGGCACAGATGAGCAGGGTAACTTCAACCACCATCCTGGAGAAGAAGGCCCTGCACGAACCAACGGGCAGAAGATCAAGGCGACCGGGCACATCATGCTTGACAGCGAAGAAAAAGACGGAGTCAATGAAGAGGATAGATGCCCACGGTGGAAGGCTTTGAAACGATATATTTACGAGTGGGCGAGACAACACCCCGATCTCAGCGGGATAAGCCCGCTGGCTTGGGGCGTGCAGGAGAGGAGGGGCAGCTGGGGGATCTGATTCGTTTGCCCTCTCCTTTCCAATTTTCTTTTCTGGCTCTCTGGTGGGCGATTCGACCGCTCCGACAAAATCGGCTCTTGCGGTTGGGCTTTACGATCCTTTACCTACCCTTATCATTGTTCGTCTATTGTTTTCCGCCCACATATTTATCAACTGGAATATCCCAACTAGCGAGTCTGTTGTTATGATTGATTCTGCTCTTTTCTTTCCTTTTTCCATGACACGAACTTGGGAGCAGTGGGTATGAACGACTCTTCAGTTTACGAATGGTGGCAACTGAATCAATGACTTTTGGAGGGTTTTAGCTCAGGACTCTGCCCGGGAAGGCAGATTTTGCATGACATGACTATTTGTATATTTGGGCCATTGCAGGAAGAGCGGTTTGGCAATGCCCTAGCTGGTACCTTTCTTCCGGCTGGTGAAATTCAGACTGGTTCAAGATGCGGATATTAAGGGAAAGAGAAAAGGTTCAAGGCGGGAGTGTTTGGTAGATGCAAGACAAAAAAGAGCGTACAATAAGGGGCGGGTTTTGGAGGGCACCAAAATGGGACGACGGAACATACTTGGCGTGTGAGTATACGATTGCATCTCAGTGCTGTCAAACACATGAGAGTGGAGGAGAAGAGGACGAAGGGGAAAGAGGGCACCACAGGATGTTGTGAACTCGTCGTGCCTGGGCATCGAGGGCTCGGGCATGGTAATAGGAGATATTTTTGAAACCAATATCATCGTTATCTGGTAACTTAAAGAATAACACGAGGTCGTTTTATGGGAAGGGCTCTTGGAGACTTTGAGTAAATCCACAACCGAACCAACAGACTGTGCAAGATTTCATCTGATGTATATCGAATTTACATATGGGATCCAAATGTTGAGGCAAAGGAGCAAGTGATAATCGGAAAGAAACCGTCTGTTGGCCCTCCCGAACGCCTGAAACTTGTCACACATGACCTGGAAACTCCCATATAACCGTCCAACTCTACTTTCTAATCCAAAGCCGAATGCTCATAAATGATAATCGTCGATCTGTCGAAAACCTCAAGCTGTCTTACGGTACTTCTGCCCCATCCATCTTTCAGCCCTATGACTTGTTGAAGCGAAACACTTGAAAAAGGGTTGACCGTTGACGTCGAGATCGCGCCCTTGTTACCCACACTGTGCATGTAAACTGTGTGACATCCCCTCCCTGTCTCCAGCCGTCCCCAGTACCAAATGAACCCGTGGACCCTGCCAATGGCGCAGCTAGCGAGCCGTGGCAGCCCGCCCAGCCGCTCGCAGCAGCAATTCGGCCAGTTCCAGGGCAACGTCGTTAACGGCAACAAAGCGACGACTGGGACCAGCAGCAGCAGCAGCAGCAGCAGCAGCAGCAGCAGCAGTGGTGGTCCGGCATCCCGATCAACAACAACGTCGACGCCGAGCAAGCTACCAGCACCACCGCCACGACCGCTCGATATCGAGACGGCAGATATTACTAGTAATACTAATACGACCAAGAAACGCCGGGGTTCCTCGTTTTCTGTTAAAAAGTACCTTCGCATGGAGCCGTCCCCTTTAACGCACCAGCCTCGCCCGGAGGTGTTCCAGCCCAAGATTGTGAGGCTTTACGAGGCATTGTTCAAGGTAGGCATTGTTTATTTTGCATTTTTGTTGTGGAGGCTGCAGATAAAATATGATTGCTAACAAGCTGGACAGGTCAGTACGCTGTCTCCTCCCCTTTTATCGTCTTGTTGCCGCAATTGCCCCCGAGTATCACATGCATTTCCGAGACCGAGCCTATATCCCAAATCGAGATGACGACGAAACCGCAAACACAACCGCATAGAATAATAACGCAGGGAGGAAACATAAAAGCTGATTGGAGTGTACACTTGGAAATATAGGACGAAACAGACAATGACACCGACTCACCCCCCGAAAAATCCGAAGGTTTCTGGAAAGAATTCTTCCTCCTCCGACCCGACCGGGCCTCTCTACGTCGCCTGCTCGACGATCTCTCCGCCAACGATTTACTCTCCCTCCAATCCCAGACCCGACAGTTATTCTCCAGAGCAATAACCACACTCAAACAACCCCATGGCGTGTCCGACCTCCACGCTTTGGATACCCTCAGCACGTTTATGGTCTCTGTGCTCGGGAAAAAGTACACAAACCCAAGTTCGGATATCATTGATGTTTTGGCGGGGCTGGATCAGATAGACACGGTCTTTACCGAGTTTGTAGGGGCACTGGAGGGGTTGATACGGGGTGGAAGGAGAGGAGCAAGTGGTAGTCGGGGAACGGAGTGCTGTCCTGGTGGCTTGGGGCATATTTCACAAAATGGAGCACAGGGACAGGGACCGGAGCAGCAGACGGGGGCTAATGGGTATTGCACGTACACGGCGGATTTGCAGCAACGGGCGGTGGAGGTAGCGCTGGCCGTGGCGTCGGGGGCGTATCAGACGAGCCTGTTGACGTACTTTATCCAGCGGGATTTGTTCCCTGCTATCATAAGCGTGAGTCCTTCCAGTATTATCTTGGTGGGCGGGTTAAAGAGGAGGGGCCGCCACGATGAAGGGGAAAAGAGGGAAAGGAAGTGTGGAGTGGAATAACTGACGGTGGGGACCAGTGCATACAATACCAAAGCTCGGCGGCGGCATCGACATCAGCAGCAACAACAAAAGGTTCAATAACGCCCCCGTTTATGCTGCTGGGGTTACTGGCCAACTACAACAAGTTCGAATTTCAGAATCCCTACCAAATGCGGCTGAATGACTTTGTCAACGAAAAGGTCATAAAAGATATCGTCAGGAGCGTGGGACAGACATGTCAGAAACTCAGAGATCAGTACGTGGAGGTGCAAGAAGATCTACCAGAAGGGTGGACGCTGGCGAGTACGTTAAACAAGATTGGATTGGGTGTCATTGCGCCGGGTGGAAAACCACCGCCAAAACCGGTTTACGACGCGGATACCCAGAAAAAGATGTTTTCTGAATTGTGAGTTTCCCTGGATGACATGTATTAGGGGATGCAATGCTGACATGGTGAAACAGGCCAGGACAAGAGGCTGCGGTTCTTTTGGCGACATACGACTTTACGCACGCCAACAAACTTTTTAGTCTCGAGCTGGTAAACGGCACCCCCGCAGAAAAGGGGGAAGAGCAGCCATTTGCGAGTTATATTTCCCTTACGTCTTACCTCCTCCAGCACGCGCATCTGTCACAACGAACAACACATTACTGCCATCTTAACCTCATGGTATTCCGACTATTAATTGAAGACCCCGTTCTCTGCCGGAAAATGTGCTCAGAGGAAAGCAAAGTCCCAGTACGACTTTGCCGACAAAGATCGCCATATCTACCGCTTGTAAGATCAGAGCGGGTAATAGCAACAGCTGTGATGGACACCATGATCGACGCCATCAACCACAACCTCCGTAGGCGACTAGATGTGGGCCTATACACCCTCTGCGTGGGGATTTTGTTGCGGATCATCAGCTACATGTCCCGCTCGCGAACCCGGTTGCAGTACCACTGGGCCGATCTCTTCCGGTCATTACTGTCGCTTATCCGGTTTCTCACGACATATGCTTCTGACCTCAAGGGGTTGAGCCATATAAATACCTTGCTCGACCACGTGGTAAATCTACTCGCATTGGGCCTATCGGCGGGGGAGACTTTCTTGCCAACACCAGCAGCGTATGACGACTTGTTCTACAAGGTCGTGGAAACTGGCGAAGTGTTGGTGAAGTTTCGGTCGACGTATGGCCTGGCCAATCGCGCAAGTAACTCGATCGATACGCTGGTGAATGTGAGCACGCACTACAAGGAGATGCTGGCGGATCGTAATGGCGCTGCAGCCGGTAAGGCAGCAATAGGGAAACGGACCGGAGGACAGTTGACGAGTTTGCAGGTAGCGGAGGTGATCAAGCAGGGGTACGAGACGCTGAGTATCCAGGCGAAAGAGGGGCTGGATAGTTGGGAGAAGTACAGAGAGGCGGATGAAAGGACATTGCTCAAGAAGATGGCGCGGGCGGCGGTTGCGGATGTTGGAGGGTTAGTTGCGGAGTGATTTGGTCTCTGAGCTGTTCTGGCCGGCTACTGCGAGCTTTTTTGCCATCTTACGCTTCGTTTCTTTCGGTTTTGAGAGGGACTCCAAGACGGAATGGCTCCATTGCCCATGATTAAAAGGAAGATAATTTTGGTCATCGAAGAATAGCGTTGATACAATCATCATCATCAAGCGGTGCTTTTTCACCCCCCTATTTCCGATCTTCATACCATTATTGAACCTTTCTTTCACTCGCTCTCAATCCAAGAACAAGTAAAACACGAAGTTGGATGTTTGGTGCAAGTTGAATCTCGTCTGACGTTCAACGTGGCCCGTGCAGATGAACCGATCTCAAATCGGCCATCACTGATTGGTCCGGCGGAAACCGGTGCACCCTCGGGACTTGACAGTCATGTCATCAGTGGTTCGGCTGACCGAGTTGTTTGTGCTTTGCCGCAACTTGTGACAAATCCCCGATCTGGGTTTGCCATACCATTCACTGCCAATACATACCAACAACCTGCAGCCCAGGACCTCACCTCTTATCATTCCTAGTACCTGCCGACATCCACTTCTTTTTCCTCGGCCGACCTAGAATTGCTTCAATTGTTTTCCTTCGGCATATACCAACAAACCACAATCACAATGAGCGCACCGAGATTACTAGCATCGTCGGTCTGCGTGGCCTGCCGTCGCACTCTCTTGCGCCAACACCAGCGCCAGTTCTCGACGTCGCGGACGCAACTAGCCGCCGCATTCCAGTCCTACAGCCTACCCTCCCAACCCCCACCAGCGCCGCGGAACGCCTCTGTTCCCGATCCCTCGATCACACACAACATCCAATCGCCGAAGCTGCCACAAGTACACGAGACCAGGCCGCCCAAGGAACCGCAAGCGCCTCTCGATCCCGCAAGAGCATCCCTATCGCCATCGGTGTCGATCCCCGAACGAGAAGCGCAAAAGTCCAAGTCTGATTTCGCTGCTCCCACACAATCGCCACTCTCCTCCACATCCAGCCCGCACTCTACGCCGTCAGCGCCAGCGCCAACGCCCAAGCCAGCGGCGCGACCACGTAGCAAGTTGCGAGCCCCGCGCAAGGCAGCCATGAAGTTGACACCTGCCGCCGTGGATCACTTGCGCGCGCTGCTGGACCAGCCCGACCCCAGGTTGATCAAAGTCGGTGTGCGCAACAGAGGGTGCTCCGGGCTGGCGTATCATCTCGAGTTTGTAGAGAAGCCGGGCGCGTTTGACGAGACGGTGGAACAGGACGGAGTGCAAGTGTTGATTGACAGCAAGGCGCTGTTCAGCATTATCGGGAGCGAGATGGACTGGGTGGAGGATAAGCTCAGCCAGCGGTTTGTTTTCCGGAATCCGAATATCAGTAAGTCTATTCTTCTGGAAATTTTGAGAGAGAAAAAGAGAGGACAGGATGCTAATGATGTTTCGCAGAGGAACAATGCGGGTGTGGAGAGTCGTTCATGGTATAGCGTGGTGAAAGATGGGTCCGGAAACGAGAACAGAGACGGAGGTTGGCTTTTAGAAAGACAACCCAAAGGGGGCTTCAGTTCCCGACAGTTCCATCAGACGGGAGCGGAATGGATACTGGCAGGTTGAAGTTGCTTTCTGGCATTTGGGCATGTAAAACATGGGCATCAGATTTGGGCGTTTGGCTGGGTGTTTGTGGCGTTTCTTTCTTCTTTTTACCCTTGGGACAGCGTATGCCGTGGCTTCTACACGCTACTAGACTATTTGAAACAACGAAATCTTGTTGAACTGCACCTGCTTTCTCACCCCAACTTGGGGGTTCCGCCGCGGCGTTCATCCTCTGGCTCGCAACCTTTATTGTGGGAATAAATGGCGGAAGAAGAGCGGCATGGCGCTTACCACGTCTATACTATCGGTATAAACCATATAGGCGCTCATCAGGGTCAATACGAAATAAGCTATATAGACAAGACCCTGATGAAAAGTTGTTGGAGTGCGACATGAAACGGCTGAACGGCACGGCTGGGATTTCAATGGTTCGGAAGCTGGCAAGACAGTTGACCTCACACCTGCCCCACACCTTTTTCCCCAAGTGCGAATTGCCGAACCACGGTAGCGGGTCCTCCCGGCGGCGTGACTTCGTGGTTGACAGGGGACTTCGCGCCTCCGCCAGAATTGCCTTTTAACGACCACTCTTTGCGACACCGCGCCCAAACGCCTTCATACGCGCGCCATTGTCGTCACTATTCGCGTTGCTGTCGCAAACAATTGCTGCCCAAGTTTTGGATTTTTTTCTTTCCTGGGCTGAGCTACGACAAATATCATCCATCCATACACACCAAAGTCACCTCGGATCCAATTCTTTTCTGCGCAAACACAAACACAAACAGAAACCCGACACCAGAAAAGATGGTGGTCTGCCCTATCTGCGACCGAGGCGTCAAGACGTCCGAAATCAACAGCCACATCGACTCGGGATGTACAACGTTTTTGCTCGATGAGAACGTCGGTGGCGCGGCAGAGAGGACATCCCCACCTCCACCGGCGATCTCCACACAACAACAACAACAACAACAACAACAACAACAACAACAACAACAACAACAACAACCTTATTCTGCGTCACAGCCACCATCCACACAACCAAAGAAGCGATACGCCGCGACCTTCTTCCAAACCCCGGCCGCGAAACGGCAAGCGATCGTCAGTGCATCAAGCACTCAACCCGCCACGCCGAAACTTCCCTTTTTTACCAACGGAACTGCGAATGCGAATGGTGGTGGAAACAAAAATAATGTGGGCAAGAAGAGGAGTTGGGACGAAGCTAACAGCTCTTCTCCTCCAGAATCGAGACCCGGCGTGAATGGGAACGGAGAAACACCACAACAACAGCAAAATGGAGGGCCGCAACAAACAACAGTCACAGCAAACGAACCATCTGATCGCCCCCTCGCGAAACGGTCAAAAACCAACCGAGCAGCGCCCCTCGCCGAGCGCATGCGCCCGCACTCCCTCGACCATGTTTTCGGCCAAGACCTCGTTGGTCCCCACGGAGTCTTGCGCTCACTAATAGAAACGGACCGCGTACCCTCGATGATCCTCTGGGGCGGATCGGGGACAGGGAAAACTACTATCGCGCGATGTATCGCCCGCCGTGTAGGGAGCAGGTTCATTGAGCTCAACGCCACTTCTACGGGGGTAGCGGAGGTCAAGAAATACTTCACAGAGGCAGCCAACGAGTTGTCGTTAACGGGGAGGAAGACGATTATTTTCTGCGACGAGATCCACCGGTTCACGAAAGCGCAGCAGGATGTTTTCTTGAAGCCGGTAGAGGCGGGCACGATAACCTTGATCGGAGCCACGACAGAAAATCCCAGTTTCAAAGTCCAGTCTGCGCTGTTAAGTCGGTGCAGGACGTTTACTTTGCAACCCCTCACTCAGGATGACCTACAGAGAATTCTGCTCAGGGCACTACGAGAAGAGGTAGAACAGGAAGGAATGGAGTTATGCCCCCTAATCGACGAGGAGCTACTCACCTACCTCTCGGCATTTGCCGACGGTGACGCCAGGACTGCCCTGAATTTACTAGAGTTGGCACTCTCTCTAACAACAAGACAAGGAGAGAACGGCGCAGACTTAACAAAAGAAGACATCAAAGCCGCCTTGACAAAAACATTAGTCTACGACCGCGCCGGGGATCAACACTACGACACCATCTCCGCCTTTCACAAATCCGTCCGCGGATCCGACCCCGATGCAGCGCTGTACTACCTCGCCCGAATGCTGCAGTCGGGCGAAGACCCCCTGTTTATTGCCCGCAGAATGGTCGTCATCGCATCAGAAGACGTCGGTCTGGCAGATAATACCCTCCTCCCACTAGCGACAGCTACGTACACAGCAACGCAACAGATCGGCATGCCCGAAGCAAGAATCCCGTTGGCGCATTGCACGGTGGCATTATGTCTGGCGCCAAAGAGTACAAGGGCGTATCGGGCGCTGAATAATGCTTTCTCGGCACTGCAGGAACCGGGGGTGGCGAGCTTGCCGGTGCCGGTGCACTTGCGAAATGCCCCGACGAGGCTAATGAGGGATATGGGGTACGGGGCCGAGTATAAATACCCGCCTAATTATCGGGATGGAAAGGTGAAGCAGGATTACTTGCCGGAGGGGTTGGTGGGGAGGAAGTTTCTTGAGGAAAGGGATTTGGGGACGCAGGTTGATCCTGATGTTGTTATGGAGGAGGTTGAGCTTTAGGAGATGAATAGATGGATGGGATGGGATGAGGATTGGAGATTTAAGGATATGGACTGGGCAGAAGAGAGCGAGTATGCTGTTGATTGCATGGGTCGAAGCATTTTGTATGGACACCAAAACGCATCGTCTAGATGTCTTGGTTATTTGGGTTGATATTCATCAATGTGGTGGTCATCTATCGTCGAAACGTCTAAAACTAAAACCGAACATTTATTTTGCGCTTGGGATCATGAGCTGTCTAACAGCGGTGTGTTCTGTCTGGACGGAATGCTGAGTGATGGTGCTACGCTACCCCTGGTTGCCCCTGACGTAATACCACCTGGCTCCACCAGCCAGCCCCTGAACAAAGTAAACAAAGAACTGCCTTAGGCTCACACAGTTACACACACAGGAATGAGGGAGAGCACCAGGATTGACAGTGAACGGTTAATTGTTTGCATGTGGTATTCGGCCTGTGCAAGAAAGGATCAGTCCCTTACAGAGGATTGATGGGGACTAATTCAGTCATCTGTATAAAAAAGAACGCGGGGTGTTATGAATTGGTAGACATTGAGGGTACTTGAGAAGAAGAAGGTGGTCCCAGACCCTGCCTACAACAAAGGTGCTCCGAGTACAAGGGATACAGATGAAAGGGGGGAATACAGGTATCAAGAACTTACTGGCATAAGCGATCATACCCAGGGCCAAGAACGTAAGAAGTTATTTGCGTAGCTTGAAGAACGACCTTCTTTCATGCGAACGAAATGTCAGCTATGGCGCTATGGCGGGGGGCATACAACGGGTTGTGGCATGAGCATCGGCATTATGGAGTCCGGACATGCCAGCCAGCATGTGCGACAGCAGCCATATATCTGATGTGTATCTCTCGATTGAGGCCTAGACATCCAGAAGGTGATTCTTCTGATGTTGTGACAGCGCCTTACTGACGAGGTACGCTACGCCGTCGGGTATTGTCGGTGTGTTGACGGTGTCCAGGTAGGCGGTGGCCGGCATCGTGTGGGAAGATTGTGGGCAGTGACGGAGCGTGCGGTCACCATCAAGATCTGTTTCCCAATGGGACGTATTGTCGAGGATTTCGTCGGTCGGGTAAGGATGCTGTTGAGATCGTCTCCAGGTCATCCTGGAGATAGGCACTGCCGGGTCATAGTCGGCTGGAGGCGTTTTGACTTCAAGAGGGAAGATAATCTTTGTAGGAAGAGGGAAAAGCTGGTGTTCCTCTACCTTTGAAAGCAATTTGAGGAACATACGAAGATGAGTGACCAGACTGAGATGACAAACTCGAATGCTCGCGCACCTCGGTGGAGGAGAGATGGATAGATCAATCACTGCCAAACGGAAGCAATCTGTCTCGATAGGACCAGAGGACAGAACAAGAAATGCGGTGTGTTGTTATTTCCCAGTACGGCGTGGGAGGGGTTGACCCCCATCAGGGCAAGGACGACTTTGCCGCCGTGGCTCACTCAGTATCGAGTCTCCTGCAACTGTCATTGGACATCAGGCTAACATCGGAAGTCGTCATTCTCAACTTCGAATGTTTTCAGCTCCGGGTGCCAACCCCTCCATTTCTCAGTCTCTGTGGGAGATCACCGACCCCTTCCCTCGGTGTAAGAAATGCTTGCAGAAAGGGCACAATTCGTCGTGCATATTTTTCACGAGGCATCTAAACTACCTATTGAATCCCTCGAAATCTACGCGCCATCGAGCGACGAGGCATGATGGTGCAGCATTTGCGTAGGTCCCAAGCTAGCGAGTTGTAATGGGATGTAGAAGAATTTTCGGCACAGGCACGACGTGGAGGGGCGGCAAAGCGAGGGAAATTTCGATGGATGGGTAGATGGCGTGGAAACGCGGTGAGTGTCCAAAGGTTGATTGGGCCGTGTTCGGGAATATTGGAAATCGATTGATGCGAGACGCAGCCCGCCACGCGCCAGCGTGCAGACAACACACTCCAGTGGACTGAAGGATCTGGGACAGGTGATATCTTTGATACCCAAAGTAGGTAGCCTGTGCTTGCAGTCGATTTGTACAATGAAAGTTCATTAACAGAGCCATTTGGATCTATTTCGACAATACTTGCAGATCTCCAACTACATCGTTGCACTCATCAGCTGTGTCCATGTTCTGCCGAAAGGCTCCCAGCATAAAACGAGGAAAAGCTTCCAAGTGGGCAAATCGTGCCGCGGAGGCGGCCTCGGGCGTCGGTGGTAGCTCCTCTGCCTTCCATGCTGCTACAATAGCTGGGCACTGGCATCAAGGTTGGCAATCTTATCGATTCTGGTGTAGCTATCCGAGACTGGTTGAGCTATCCCGTATGTCCTTGAGCCTCATCCAAGGGCAAGACATTGAATGAATATCTTGAAATTCGTTCAGTTCAACGTAAATGTCCACCGCGATAGTGTAAGGGTATAAAGGTGACATGATCGGGCCTCATTGTCCGGTCGACTCGAACTTACCCACTCTCATGGACCATCCTTGTTTACCAGGCGAATATTAGGACTGCTCCTACCTCGTACCCTTTGTATTCATTTCAAACCAGCGAGACATTATCGACGTCAAGCATTCGATCCTTCTCTTCACATATGACATACAACTTTATTCAAGTGGAATATACCACTGTAGGGCCCTACCAAGACGTAACTCGGATTTCGAAGACAGTCTTATGGCCTGCCAGTCGGGTTCAGCTAGCATTTAGCTTCTGGGTTGTCCTGTACCAGGGCCCGGAGGGGTCACTTTTTGAAACAGGCAGCGATCGGCAATCCTGGTCTATCCCCAAAGCTCCAATTCGCCCAGGAGCCCAATCTTCATCCCACGCCTCGGCGAAAACTGGGGATGCAGCACAAGGGTGTCTCTCATGCCCATTTTATGTGCGAGACCCTCTTAAGTACTTCAACTGCTTTGCACACCCGCCAATGGGACACATCGAAGAGGTCCAGTTGCACCTGCGGGCTGATCATCGTCGGCCTCCCCAGTGTCCAATCTGTCATGAGAATTTCGACACCTTTGTCGCATGCGACAGGCACATTCGGGAGCGATTATGCACTCCGTCTCCGGAACCGGTAACCCTCGACGGTCTAACAGAGGACCAGATCCATCAGGTGTGCCTCTTCGAACCCAACCCTGCTCAAACAGCGCAAAACAACTGGACGGAGCTGTGGAAGATTTGCTTTGAAGACGCCGCCCTAAGCGACACCACCCTCCCAAGGTCTTCGGACCCCCCTTCCGAGGACCGCTTACCCATAGCTTTGGGATCCATGATCGGAGCAGGGCCAGTCTAGCGCCATTAGAGCACGAGTTCTTGAATGTTTGGGGGGCATTCCGGTATCCCGTCCCGGGGGGAGGACATCTGTACAATTAGTTGCGTCTGACTCCTTGATTTTTCACTAATCATTTCTGTTTCTCTAATTGTTTCCTATTTTTCGCTTTTTCTGCCTTCGCCGACCCAATACAAAGCAAATCCTCGTTGTGGATGCCAATCTTGAGCTCCTCTCACACTGGCGTGCAGTCTCCCGCCCTTGCTCTGCGAGTTACACTTTCCTTTTCGGATGACCCTGAAGAACACTGGGCGCACTCTGGAGTGCCCACCAGTGGACGAAGAACCAAACTTTGACTCGTAAGAGACTCATAGCCTTCGCAGCATACCTACCCCTCTGTCAACAATACACCCCCGGTGTGCGGTCGTGATACACCCCTCTATCTCCAACTTGAGGGACTGACGTACCTACCATACTCCAGACAAAACGCTTGACCGATCGAGTTTGCCCTGTCTACCTTAGCTTGGACAGCTTCCCCGAACAGCACAAACTGAGCAACTCATAGGTTCGCTCAACCTCTCTCAGAGGAACATTGGGGATAGCCATGACATGCTCCAGCCATACCGACCATTTCCGTGTCTTGACGTATCGATCCCGCGGCCGTTTGCTGTGGCTTAGCATGACTACCTACCTCACATGTACGCATTCCTTTCTAGCACCCTCGGGGGAATCGTATCACATCATGTCTGGTTTCCTAGCAGGGTTGAATGCTACTTCAGAGCAGCTGGCGCGGAACCAGTGCCGGTCGTCGACCAGGCAACATCTCACTCCAGGATGGCTGCGCCTTGGGCGGACGATTATACCTCCCAAATCCCCTTTGGCACCTCACGGATACTGTGGTAATATGGTGAATTCAAGGAGAGCACAATTTTCCATGCCGGGATGCCTCGCCCTAGTGTCCACTGCCGTGGAGTTCTGCCCGATGGAATTCCATGGTCTCAAGGAAGAGGTACACCACAGGGCACATGGCGTTCCTGGATGGTAGGTCAATTGAAGACGCTTTTGCTGGACTAAGATTGTAGACAAGGATAGCTCTTCGGCACGTCACGACAGAGAGCGATACAGGGGTCTAGGGCGACGAGCACAAGAGAATAAATCAACCCTTTCCCGCCACGATCACGCTCTGTCTCTCGACTTCTTGTGTCGTTCTACGCACCGACCATTCCTGACTGCCCGCCGTTCCGAACACACCACGAAAACTAGAAACAACCGGCAGCGTGGCCCATCAGTTCAATGGCTATGAACACCACTGGCGCAGCGATGGACAGAGCACTGGCCGCCGAGATCAACCGAGGCGCCGAAGGGGTTGTGATCACCGAAAGACCCCTTGCGTGCCCTCTGACAAAATCCAAAGCTTGTCGATATTCCCGATGCCGGACCTATCGCCTTAGAAGCAACGCAGATATCCGTACTCACCTCGGCCGCTATCACCTACAATTACCCTTTTGCCCCACATGCAAGAATACCTTCAAGAACCATGCAGCTCGAGACACTCACGCAAAAAAGACTTCATGTGCACGCAGTGATGCACCAGACCCGCCGGGGGTCACCCAGGACCAGCTGCGAAGCATCGACGCCGTCCACAACCGCGATAAGCAGCAAGAGTGGTACGCGATGTTTGACATCTTATGCCCTGGCGTTCCTCATCCAGCGTCCATGTACCATGAGCACTCGATTTTCAGCGAGGTCCTGGGTGACGCATTTTACGAATTCAAGATCAAGAGCTTAAATGAAGTCGTCGAACGTGCTCTCGCCACCTACGAGGTTAGAAACGGTCCGTCAAGTCCGGAAGCTAGAAACCTGATTTCTCTCGGCGCGGAATTCACCATCCACTTCATCAGTCAAGCCTATCGCGTACCGGAAGCGTTTGGTGATGCTCAGCAGCCTGAGCAACACCAACCGGCTTCTCATGTTCCGATGAACGGCAATCCCGGACCGTGGGGACACGCTGGCGCCTTCACTTACACTGCTACAAATACGCACCAGTGGACCCCTCCTGACGCCGCCGCGCAAGGCGACATGCCGTACGTTCCCAACATGAACCTAAGAGCTGATAATTCCGATTTGTACGGTCAACACCAAGAGCCATTCGACTACCCGGAGTACTACGACGACGAAGCCTGAACGGCAGATTTGGCGGACACACTCTCTCTTCTTTCGACATTTCTTTTCCATTTTTCCATTTTTGATGCTGTAATTATCACCCTCTTTTGGCTCCCTTTCTCTTCTGCATGCAACGACAAGTCATACAAGCACTGTGGGCAGGGGTTGCATGTAGGTTACAATTTCACAGTCACTGTCACTACCGTATTTGGCGATGGAGTACCGTGTGTGTCTATCTCGTTCGTTATACTCTATAGCTTCATAGAAAAATCCCAACTTCAACTTCATTCGTTTAAATCCAGTCTCCTGCGATCTAACCTCCTTCCCCAAGGTTGTCAATGTCCCTTTCTGCACTCCCCTGGTGTGAGAAACTTCCACTGGGGCTGAGCAGGCAAAGACAACAGTGGACACTGGGGAGGAGCCAGAAATCATGCAAGTAAATGTGACAGCGTGATTGCTGACAACTTTGGAATTCAGCCTCGACTGTAAGCCTTCACTGGCCTGCCCAGTCGTTGTTGCTGGTTGACACAATTCCAACGTGTATGCATGTGCATGTGCATGCATATGTGTATATATCTAAGAAGTTGAGACGGAATCGGTCATATCTTATCCATGTCATTGGTCCAAACTTTCGAGATCTTGAAGTGGATGGTCCAGACACCTTGTGTGAACGTTTCCGAATGGCTATCGATTGGTTTTTGTGGGGTCGGATAGCCACCTGATCGGACAGTTCGAAGCACGCTATGTCTTCTGTATATCCTGAGTTGAATGAGGGATGCTGAATGGTTATTATATCACGAATTGGGCCCCGTTGGGCACATGGGTTTGTCGATCATGGGCTGAGTCTGGACCGCTATTGCAGGTGCTGTGTGGGGAAACAACTCTATCCCACTCTTGTCAACCTGCAGCAGGACTGGTGATTTCAATATCGAAAGCTCTGCCACCTTTCGGTGAGGCCTGTTTAGTGTTGAAGAGTGACCTGGCGTCACCGTTCCGGGTCCTCCCGAGCAGATCAATACGAGCTACCGATGGTGCTTCTGACGGCAGTGGGGGAACGGCGCGAGACGGACGCCACCCGACGGGCACGCACCGGGAACCAACTCCCACCCACCAATCACGAGGACAGCGAAGGAACGAAGGGGCTGAGAGTCCCAAGTAATGGATGGATGGACAGCGAGCTTCCCCGCGTCCTGATACCAAGGATATCCCCCAGTGTCAGGCGCAATTGTCTGTGGATGATAATTTCAAGGCAAAGATATTCTTCAAGGACCCTGGATCAATAAAGTATTGTATTTGGTTTCGATATAGGACGTGTGATTGGCATTCTCAAGTTTTCCTGGAAGAATTTCGCGGTGGAAGGGCTGGAAAAGTTGCTCTAGGTGCACCTATCCTTTTAGTTTTGGGCGCATCTACCTATGTATACCTTACCCACTGGGTAAGGGCTAATTTAGCTGCCGTTTATCCCGTCTCAGGGCCGGGTGACACAGCCCTTGCCACTTAGGAGCTTGATCTTTTTCAGACCACAACCCATAAAACAAATCCTTCGCACATACATATTGCGATTAATATGCAACAGATAACCGGGTTGGGCCCGACCGAGCTGTCTCTCTCACAAAGCGTGATGGTGCTGAGATCGGAATCAGATGACTGACTAGACGAAAAGTTACGTCTCTTCAAAGCTCGGCCGCGTATTGAGTACATGATTATCCCTGCCATTATCCCTGCCATTATCACGTACATAGTGTAGAAGGTATAACTAACCGTCTGAATGCTACTTCCTTTCTCAACCAACTGAGCCAAGGCTAGCATAGCAGGGATTTGCCTCACTGTTGCTGCCTTCTCTCCACTCAGCGGAGATGCGGTCACTCGCAGTTGGCTGATGGTATTGGCTTCGGTGGCTTTGCCGAGGTTGCCGGGGAAGAGGGTCTTATAGTAACCTAGAATGTCGTATTTAAGCTCGCCGAGTCTCCGTAACGGTTAGTCCAAAGTGATGCAGGGACCTACTGCTTGCTTGCACCCATCTCGGCGGTAAAACCCAGTCAAACATGGGGTAAACATCGTTTCCGTCGCGCTATGTACAGGCAACAAAACTTCGTCAAACCCCCTATCCGCCTGTCTGCGCTCACTCATCTGCACAAACGTGGGCGAAGAATCCGATGATCTACTCCAAGCTTTTCGTCCTGGCGGCTTTCTTGTCGACCTCAACGGCCTTTGACCCCGCCAAAGACACAACTTGCAACGAGCAAGGAATCTGCCTCTCTTCATTTGTTTGGTGCAATGGCAGCGGAAAGGCCTGCTCCTACCCAGAGGGTGTGGATGCGCTGATTCCAGGAGATACCGCGGCGTCGTACGCTGTGCTCTATCACGGTGTCGAGTACGAGATTCGCTGGCGCCAGGCGCAGCCCGGTACTGATGTGCTGGTTGAGTGGCTATTCGATGGCAGCCCCTTCTTGGAGGGGGAAGAGAGGTCGGCTCGTGAACTTCCAGTAATGTGGAGTACCAGTGCGTGACCCATTGGACCTTCTCCCGCTTGAACGAGTCGATGAGATGTTTGACTAACTCGTTCAACCAACTAGACGTAACGGCCTCGGGCACCGAGGGAGCTTTCACTTTTGACCCGTTCTCCATCCTGAAGGACTTCCCTACGTCACACGCTCTTGATGTATCCCCGGAGGAGGCCGCATCAGCTGCGAGTGGCATTGCCAACACCATCCGCCTCAGCCAGCCCGGCTCTAGGTTTCCGGAGGTTTACACCGACCCGTTCACAGTCCAGTCGAGCTTGGCCCGCCAGTTGGTGCAAAACATCCGCCAGCATGAGGCAGATCGCCGCTCGGCCTATCAACAAACAGTGAGGCTCGGGGTCGGCATCGGTGTCGGATTGGGAGTCCCGTTGCTGTCTGCTTTGATCTGGTGGGCTTCTTCAAGGCACGTCTCTGGCAGGACTGCTCGCTGCGTCCAAGGGAAGTGAACTGCAAGGTCACGGGGCTGACGGAAAGCGCCCAATGTGCATTGAGAGCCGATTGGCGGTGCTGCCAGTCTCTCGGACTTATGCACCAGAACAAGAGACACGGTAAGTGGGTTTACACAGAGGTGAAAATGACGGGGGAGTGGAGTTGTTGATGGTGTGTGTCTACTGGTACCGGGATGCTGTTTTGTTGCCTTTGAATGCAAGATGCTTGCAGCTTTCCCAGGCACGTTGATGCAATTGAGCCATACAGAGCGGCCGTTGCGATCCTGGTTGGGCTTCAATGGGGATTTGGAGATATGCTGCGCAGTCATTGGGACGTGGGGGCTTCTTTGAACGATGTGTAAACACGGGGTGGTCGAGGAACCAAACTCTCTTCTTGTCGAATTGAGAAAAATAGGTTGGGCGGGAAGCCCTGCCCTCCTTATATCGATCAGCTGAAGAGGTGTGATAGGCTTCCAGTCCCTCCCTGGCCTGGCCAATCAAATCTAGAACCGTTATTTCCGCGGCATGACATTGAATCGGGCAGCATTGCAAACGGTGGGTTTCTGCAAGGTGAGAAAGAGTGGTGGGGGAGAGGCTCACATCCAACGACTGGGGGAAGAAACCTACCGCCCCGCGTTTGTGCCCAAGTTCAAAATCGGCGATGCTCACCGAAATATGCACTCCAGCGTTTCGCGCCGCGGCTCAACGTTTTGTGGCTCTTGAATTGGAACCCAATTCAGTTCAAGAATGGCAAGTTCCGCGATACAAGCTATCAGGTTCCTCCACGCGAAACAATTATAAGATCTCGTTGAAGGATCTTGGTCTCATCAACTCTATCTTCTCAATGGAACTTTATCGCATTCCAAATCTCTCCATACTCGTGCAGCACCTTCAGCCACCAGCACATAAACTTCCACTCTCTTCCAAATCATCCTCACGCCATGGTAGAAAGTCGCTTAGCATGTCCCTTTCACAAACACAACGCCTTGATCTTCCGCAAATGCCGATCCAAAAAACTGCGAACAACAGCCGATGTGCGGGCCCATATCAAACGCTGTCATTTACAGCCACCATTCTGCACTCGCTGCAGAAAGGTATTTTCAGGTAAGAATCAACATGATCTGCTCAGGAACCACATAGAGCAGCAACCATGTCAGGTAAGCGATCTGGTCGACGTCCCACACGGAATCACCGCAGTCCAGGAGGATGCTCTCAATCAGAGAGGCGAGCTTATGCTGTCTGGTGCCAGCCCAGAAGCTCGTCGGTGGTATGCCATATGGCAAGTGTGTCTTCCCGGAGAACCCTTCCCGGATTCGATCTACATCAGAGAATCATCCGAGGACGCACAATCCCTGCTTCAGACATGCCGGACGTTGGTGGTGGGTGGTTATGTGGCTCGGGTTGTAGAAGAAATGCTCCAGGAGGAGCAGAAGGAAACACCTATCCAGGTTGTTCGGGAAGGACCCCCTTCTCAATGGAAGAGGGCTTTTGCCCACCGCTTCACTGAGCGTCTTTTTGATATTCTGGTGGATCAGATCGATGGAAGCGGGGAGCCAAGTCAAAGTTCCAGTGAAACTTGTAACACTATGCCGTCCGCACTCTCCAGGCCCGCTGAGGTTGCTACCGCTGAAGTGACGAGCCCTTCCGTCTCCACCGGACTTCTTGAGGACCAAGGTTCACGCCAGGGCAATAGCAGGGGCATTCCAGGAGAACGCCAGGATGAAGTTTATAAATTGTGGACCCTGGATGGCGAGAACGACAGCCAATCTCCAGGTCAGGCTCAGGAATGGAATGACTGTCTGACTCAGAATGAGACCGCCCAGGGATTGTTTCTTCATTCAAGCAATTACGAACAATATCACGACGAAACTCTGACTGTCAACCCGTCTCGGATTCTGCTCCCCTCACACTCTCGTTCCTCTCCCGCGTCCATTTTCGACGAGCATGGGGTTTACTCTTTCAAAAACTCGACCCTGGAAAAGGACGAAATCACCGAACATGCTGGTCATCAGTGGGGCTCCCAAGATGTGTTCACCTCGAATGGTTGGGTTGGAGAAAGTCCGTGGAGGCAGGCCGATCAAGTAAATACCCCCAAGTGGACAGCTGGCGCCAAATTTTCAGAACAGGATGCTGACCGTTCCAAGTGGTAGAAAAATGACCGGTGGAGTGGCTGGATTCCTCTCACCCTTATTCGGTACTCTTCTCCTATTTCTCCTGTTTCGCTTACACCGTTTCTGCTCCAAGTCTGGACCGTTATACCCATCCCTAACCCTTCCTGTTATCCACAACCGCAAAGCAGTTTTTCTTCTGTTTCTGTGCTGAGATGGGAAAGATGTCTTGTCTTGTTGACATTGTGTGGGACTTTTAACGTCAACTTTTTTTTTCCACGTCTCTTCCCATCTTTCTTCTTTAGCTATGTAATCCTTAACATCTCCGTTTGTTTTTATTCTTCCAGGAGGAAAAGAAGAGGAGTGCTAAACTCTCTTTTTATATATCGGTCTGGGTCGACAGAATAGTCTCAATCAACCTTTAGCCACATTCTGTTCTTTAGAAATAACCAATTTCAAGTTTTCCGTGACCACAAAACCTTGACAAGAGATGAAGGCCAGGAGTATCGTCCTCTGTGAGCTCGTCCTGAGCACTACACCTGGTTTTCTCTTGGATTCTGTTTTATCATACTCCAGAACCGGTGCTTTGAGATTTGGTATTGCGTATAAAGCAGCATTCGGCAGCCACAGAGAGTTCATTTTCGGCCTGTGAGCTGAAAGATTCACATCATGAGCCATCAAGTCAAAATGATCATGTTTCAAGTGCGATAGCCGATGTCGAAGTGTAGCGCATTGTATTTGATTCGGTGAATCCAAAAACTTGAGGAGTAAAGAAGGAAATCGGCGTTTAGGAACCATTGGAAAGCCAGCCACTGCCACCGCAATGGACGCCTAGCACGCCGTCTACGACGAGGACCCTTGATGGCCCCAGCCTGCGCTAGATGGTACTAAAGCTAGACCCGCACCAACAGAACCCGGCCCGCCGACGAGGTCGAAATACAAGGCAGCGCGAGTGCAGGTGTGTAGCCTGTGACAGACGCCGTGCTACTGCAGTGAGCGTGTTGTCGTTGCCACTACCAGGTACTTAGATAATGATGTGTTATCTACGGGACTGCCACCGGTATCTGTAACCGCTTTCCCCCGACCTTGTCGCGCAGTGTCAACTTTGGGAGCTCGGAAGTTGTATACCCATGTGGTGATATCTCGAATTTCCACTTTTTGTTGCACGCGGGTGTTTCCTTCTGTCGTTCGAGTCCATTTAATAGTGCCACATAGGTGCACAGGGATCAAACAGATCAATGTAAGTAAAGCAAATGCCAAAGATGAGACTCAGTGGCCAAACTCTGTCCAGTCATCAAGGTAACAACCCTCCTCCCAATCTCCACAGTACACTGAAGTTATCCCAACTCTTTGAAACAATTCAAAGAGGCGTCGCAGCTTCTGTGATTCGTCCACCCCCTCTGGGTCCTTTCGCTCAAGAGCCCGAGACAAGCCTTGCTTTATAGCAGGAGGAACTGCAATTCTATAAGAGTTCCGATCTTGGGTATGAAGTAATCCATCGGCCTCTCGTGCCACCCAAAATAGCTCATCCTCCAACTCCTCCTCTGCCCCCACAATACACATCCGTGCGGGTGTGGCTGCAGAATGCAGCATGAGAATGGAACGTCCTACTAATACCATCGCCCCGTCCTGAATAATTCCTCGATTTTCATAACAGGTATCGAGTTCTGGAAACCGGTCCTTCCAGCTTTGCAGGATTCGACCGAGTATCATGGAGAGTGGGTAAGTCCGAATAAATTGCATGCCGGTAAGTCCATCCCCCGGAGTTGCCTTGGCGTATAGATTGAATCGAAGCGGCATCTCAAACAACATTCCATTGAAAACTGCGAAGGTGACTCTAAATTCCTCTCCTTCGGGATCAGCCCCATTTGACATCAAAAGTTGCAAAAGTTCGATGACCTTCCTGGCCAGGTTTGAGTCATTCATACACTCATCACCACCCAGTTCCCAGACACTGGAGATGAGAGCTTTGAGAGGTGTTTCAAAAGCATGTACGACATCAGATTCTTGGTAAAGGGGACCACTAATCCCCACCGGCCGCGGCCCTTTGCGTGAAGGACAAGGGCCCCGTTCCAAAAGTCTTGGCGACCATCAAGCGATAGTCAATTCCTTCCACTCCTTGGGCATAGACATGCTTTCTCCATTTCTCCCCTAATTCTTTCCAACCCGACCGTGACAATTGTGAAGCTGAATAGCGATGATTCGGTGTGAAGTTGCAAAGGTGCAGCAGAAGTTCACTGAGCGTCTGCTTGTCCAATTCCATAGACGGAAGCTTAGAGTATATCCAGTGCCAGATGTCCCTCCCAAATGATGCCGCCTCGAAGAGAAACTCATGCTCCCTCTTGACCCTCACTTCATATCGTGAATGATTACACGACTCAACCTTCTCTCGCCCTTCTTGTCGATAATCGGCTTCCTTGTGTAATAATCTTGGATTTTCAAAAAGTTGACCAGATTTGAAGAGCTGCTCACAGAATTGAAGCAGTTCATCACACTCGCATATAGCTTTCTCTTTATTCTCCTCGGGTAGCACGCCAAGCAGCTCAGTGATTGTTGCTAAATGGCACCAAACTGTGCTATACTCACTCCTTCTCGGATGACTAGATGTGCCAAATTTCCAATACGGAGGGCTTTAAACAACCGGCAGCACGCCAGACGCGCTGCGGCAAGCCGCTGGCAGAGATGCCATTCTGAGATCCTATATTTTCTCAGTATATGTAAGCCTTGCGCCGTGTCGGTCAGGAAGTCGCGGGCAGTCCGGTGGATGAACCCAAACGGCCGGTGCGATCCACCGTTATATTCCTCAGCGTAAGGCATCAGCTCGTGATAATCCTTGCCATACCAAGGCTGCAGATCCAAGTACCGGAGGTCTTTCCTGATGGGGTAAATTTGGAGGAGGCCAGCGCCTCTTATTTCGACGTCCCGGATCCGTGCCTTGCACAAGCCCACTAGCGACTTCACGAATCCGGGCTGATAGGGATCGCAGTATCGAATTCGGTTGACCATCCCGTCGTTTGTAGCAATCATCAGACTCATGAAATCAACAGGTATGTCGTTGATGGCTAGGTAGAAATACAAGCAAGCTCTTTCTTGATGCTGAGAGCGCTCACTGTCACTGTTTTCCCTGGCCCACATCTCGGCGTACAGTTTGCTGTTACGCCCTGGGCGTAATTCCCGCTACACACGGACCGCGGGGCGGCCCGTGAAGCACAGGAGAGCCTCAGCCAATCAGAGGGTGCTCGCTGTGCTCGCTGCCAAGACCAAGCGAGCAAGGTACGAAGATACTTTGAACGTATGTGTAGATAGCTTCTATAAGTAGGGAGAGTGCTGGGCACTCCCCGTCACGAGGAATCTGATTCCTCACGCAAGCAATACAGTTCATTTGTCTACAATCTACTTTCAGTAGCTCTTTGTTAGAACAACCTGTTGTTGACAGTGAACCCCTTGTCTGAGACGCGTGCCACAACCTTCGATTATCCTGTCATATTCACCGTTGGCGTACTGCCTTGCAGTTTGTATCCACTTTTGGTGCAGGTTGTAACATTTGCTTAGATCGCTGGGCAAGCTATTGACTTGCTGTTGCAAATCAGCAACTGTCTCGCCGCGCTCGAGAGCCTCCATGACCATTTTAGCCGTAAGACAGAGCCAGAGAAAAACCCCCTCGGCCTTTCTAACAAGTTCTGTTACGACCCAGTCTCGGAGCTCATGTGGAGTCGGTGGGTTTTCGAGACTGAAAGTGGCATAGTCCCCATTTGCATTGTACCCATAGAGTTTCAAGACCGGAGACATGCAAATATAGTATCGGTGCGGAATAATAACTTTATCTTTTGCGTATCGGCGAAGGTCAGCATAGTTGAGATCTTCTAGACGTAGCTGTGGCCAGTCCCCGAGTCTTTCCTCGATCAGAGGTTCCCGACGAGCACCAAGGCACAGCTTGACCTTGCCCTGGAGACCTCGAGAACACTTCAAGGAGTCGATAACATTCAAAAGTGCAAGAGTGCCGTCCGCTTGAAGCACCTCATCGAGCCCATCCAAAAACAAAACAATCGATCTCGGATAGTGGGCCATGACGTCGAGGAGTGTGGATTGAAGCTCCTTAGGGGACCAGTCCGCGTCTGAGTCTTTCTTCGAGGCATCGCTACTGTTGGAAAGTATGCGATTGAGTGACCCCTTGTCGTTCTCAAGAAGCTGGTAGAGGAGGGAGCAAAAGAAGCCTTTGATGCTTTGCTGCATCTGGGTGCCGGGTCGCCAGAAGAAATGCGAGACAAGTACAGCATCAGGATTCCACAGGTCCAGAAAGGTGCGCGTCTGGGAGTGCTCAAGGAGAAACTTTACCAGTGTCGTCTTCCCGGATCCGAGCTTCCCGCTAATCCAGTACGCCGGCTCCGTAGACTGCAGCCAACCCGGGAAACTGTCCCAGGGGAGATGGACTCCGGCCTCGGAAGCGTCTGCAATACTTGCGATTTCTTCATCATCGGTCCCCTCCCCCAGCGCCTGGTCGGAGATTCCGTCCATAGAACAGTCAGCATTGACCTCAGGAGGTTCCGCGACATGTGTCGGCTCACCAACGTCAGTTTTGTCCTCCATCGCCGAGTCCGAGAGGCTATCCCAAGTATCCGCTTCATCGGCTTCGTCGACTTCATTTGATTCTGCCACATTCATTTGTTCCCCTCCAGAACTTTGCGGTTCGCTCAGTACCCAGTCATAAGTCTCGGGATGAGACTCGACAACCATATTCCTTCGCTCGTTCATGCGATCAAATTTGAGACTGCACAAGAGCTTCCCCCTGGCAACTTCCGCCTCAGCTTCTTTCTCTCGCTCGTCCGCAGTCCTGGCTGCGGCCGAAATCCGATCACTCAGTGACCTCTCGGTATCGACCATGGATAGGGTGATATGGTTCTTTAACGAGCTCTCGGCGCGCCCAGTCTCTTGTGTCATGTGTGTCTGTACAGCACGAGTACCTCCCTCGATCTGGGTGGTGACATTCTTCCTCGTCTTGTCAGCCTCGGCACAAATGAGCTCCGTCGCTTTCAGATGAGTTTCACGGTATTCTTTGAGGAATGAGCGAAGGTCCGCATCAAGCTTTTCAAGGCCACCGCCGGCGCTTTCGAATATCTTCGTCAGGAGGCCGGTCTGAAGCAAATGCTCTGCATCCAGCATCTCCTTTCCGAACTTGTCGAGCGTTCTCTGTCGCAACAATGTTTTAGACGTGATCTTTAGCTTTTTCCAAAGACTGGGCTTCGTATTTGAGCCCTTTAGCTTCAGGCTATTAACCTCCTTGCGCAATTCCTCTGCTGCGTTCAGGCACTTTTGCGCGAGCCCCAGTACTTGTGTGTCTTGCGTGGCAGTCGGAACCGTCGTCGCCACTGTTGTTGTGGTCGTCGCTACCGTCGCCGTTACTGTTTGGATCCGCTTGGAGAGGGCTTCAAGGCGTACCGCGTGGTCGGTAAGAGCGGGATTAACCTCGCCAGTCTGGTACACCTGCTTAACGATTTCGATGGTCTTGTGCGCGGCACCAATTAGCTGTAAGACATTGCCCGCCAGGGCGAGGACCGCAAGTGGTTCGAGACCTGACATCGTCGTAATCTTTTCGACTGAGCTCCCTGATATAAACGCTTGACAATTGCACGATGCGGATGGTATGGGCGAGACAGTCTGATTCCACGAGTTCTCAATCTGACCTCGACGTGTTCAGATTTGAACGCTTGGAAGGCCGAGTTGGTGGGTGTCCAGCGGAGAAATCACGGCCTGTACGGTTTGAGGACACGAGTCCTCGATCTGACTTGCATGTGTAGATATTCCGTTCGTGTGCTGAGAAGATATTTTGCCGCCGTAGAGGAACGAGATTGTTTTTTGTTTTGTGGACAAGGGAACACCCTAAAACGAGCGCAGCGATGCCTTATCACGACAACGAGAGATGCAGCTGGAGCTGCTCAGACAAGGCACACAACCCTGCTCGGAGACTCTGCGCGGAGGTGAGCCCAACCTTCACTGGGGGTTGAGCATTGGGCAGTTTCCATGCATCTTGGGCTTGCTCAGCCAAGCATTTCGGATTGGCGACCAATGGCAAGGATCAACCTTATCCAGCAGTTGGTACCTATTGGTCACAAACGTGTCCGCCGCAGATTGAAGGAGAATGCGTTAGGGAAGAAGAGAAAATGATGGATGTGTGCTTGGAGAAGATAAGGCGGTGACCCTTTCCGTGGTTACACGAAAAAACGCCAATTATTCGTCACTTCCAAACAGCAAGGCAGGTACTGACTGACAAAAAGAATAATGCTGCAGGTCTTCGTCCAATTGGTTTCATGCTTTGTGGACTATGTCGGAGATGTTGAGTGGTTGCTAACCCGGCCACGAGAACAAAGTTGACCGCATCATCGTCAGTGATGACCTGCAACAACTGGGAGACATATAGGCCTTGTTACCTAAGCTGACGCCTGTATTTATGTATTTACTACTTTGAAATGAGGTCTTTGCGTGAGTGTGTCTACCTGGTCTGTGTGGATCTCGGACAGTTCATTGTTTATTTCGGGAATCAATGCCAGTGTCAGGGGTAGGCGCAAGGAGCAACCGGCGTGCTCCACAATAGGGGGCTCAGGGGCTAGGGGTACAAAGTAAACAACGCCTTGGCAAGTCACAAGTAGTTCCTAGATAGATAGTGATGATCGAGGAGGAGGTGAACAAAGTGATTTTTCTGTGTGAATCTTGGGAGAGGTGAACAAGAAAACAGTTGTTGCTATTTGCCTTGACTCTTTTGGGGGTATCATAACCTGAACCAGTCTACTCTGCCTGCCGGTAGTATACATAGCCAACGTTTGCTACTCCAGCCATGTTTGAATATTGTTCCTGCTCCTGAGGGGGCGGAGATTGAAGAAACGAGTCCCAGCCGGATGAAGTCGGTGTATCACTTCTCGGGAGCTCTGGGGGAAGGAGCACTGGGTTGTAGCTGTCGACGGTATCGTGGGGGGCCTCATCAGTGTTGGCCCCATTTAGCTGAGTGCCGGTTGTAGCGGAATCATCTCCATGCCGGTCCAGACTCTGCTCAAACTCGTCAAAGATTTGTGAAACGCAGCTCTCCAAAGACTGCCACATGTTGAGTTGGTATGACTGGGAGGTGAACAGGTCGTTGATGCGTTGTCGCGGAGTGCCTTCGTCGAAAAAGGCCTTGCGCGCGTCAGCCACGTGCTCGCGGAACTCAGAGACTTCGTGATATGCAGATTGCGGCCGTGGCTGGCCCGGGAAGAGCAAGTCCCACATCGTGAACCAGCGGCGCTCCTCGGCGGTCGTTACCCTGGCGATCGTGGGTGTGTCTCGTTCTCGGGAACGTTGGTTCGTCAGTTGATCCCAGAGATCTAGGCCGATTCCAGGGGGATCCGGTTTATCGTTTGGCTGGCAGTTTCTCTGTCGAATATGTTCATTCAACTTGTCCTGTCTCCTGTCGTCCAAGAAGGTGTCCTTGCAGATGGGGCAGAAGGGGGGTTGCAAGTGATACCTTCTGAGGTGGGTCCGAAGATCGGAGGTCTGCCGAAGAACCAGGGATCGGCATGGACGGTAAGTGGTCTTGTCGAGCTTGTTGAAAGGACAGGCCAACATCTTGTGGGGATTGTGGGTGAGCATGGGAGCGGGCTGGCGGCGTCGTCTGCTACCCCTGACAGGCTGGTTCGGGCCAGACGCGAGATACTGTTGTTGGGCCGACATTCTGGCTGTTACATGTAGCGGTCCAACATGGGCACAAGACCCAAAGAAAGGACCAAAAGGAGAGCGGGAATGCTCATGCTGAATCATGTCGGGAAGTCGAAAAAGGACTGTGCATCTATATACCTCCAAAACGGAGAGAGTTCACATGCAAGTGATGGGCTCTTGGGTATGTCGTGCTGGAGTGGCGCGTGTATGTAGGTACTTGACGTACGTTCTTGGCGGTCTGAGCCTCAGGGGGACCTTCATTCGAACAAAGCTCAAATGATTGCCTCGAGCCTCATAATTACATGGCAGGCGACCATCTGCTTTCCCCTGCCCGGGCCATCCCGCATCTAGTTCGCCCAAGGACGACCAAAGAGGTTACATTTCCCCACAGTCTCACTTCACCCAAATTAACGGTCGCCACACAGAATTGCTCCGATCGGAAACCCCCGCGAGACTTACACAGCCAACAAACCAATAGCAGCGAGTGGTCAATGTCCGAGATGCTACGACACTGGCGAGTAAAAGCATGGCACTCTGCAACGTAAAAGTCATGGATGCGTTTTGTGTTTCGCGTCGGCAGGGATAGACATTCCCAGGACCATGGAACCGAGATGTGAACATGGACCACTTGATTGATATTTCCTTCAGCTAATCTATGAGACTCGCGCGGTTTTGCTGGGCGTTTCGGGCTAGGATCGTCGATGCCGGCATAAGTCTAGGCTTTTATTGGTGCCCAGCCGGGGAGTCTGCAGATACGAGCCAGTGTGGTTTTGGTTCGCTTGACACGCAAGCCACACTGATGCCCGTTCTTGCATCCGGCAATACAATCTCGCAGAGTTCCAGCCACAGTTCCTCCTCTCCTACCCCAGGTTGCGGCTGCCACTGGATGAGTTGGTCTATCTGCGCCTCCGACAATCCCTCGGCTTCTTGTAGAGGCTGCAAATTGCACGACCTCTGCCTTATGTGGTAGTTCATTGCCGAGATACTCTCAAATGTGGTATTGCAGACGGGACACTGATAAGGACGTCGGTGAGCCTCTTCGAGGTGCTGTCTGACCGCATCGAGACTCGTCAGTGCCGGTCCAGATAGGCAGGTGTGGTGCTTGTTTCTGTCGAGTGCATAGAATGGACAGCTGAAATGCAGCGTAGTGACTGATAGACGCTTTTGAGATTGGAGGCCGCCATTCGTACCGGTAATGCTGCTTGAGGATGATGATGTAGGGTTGGTTCGCGCACCGCCAAGACGGTTGTTGATTTGCCAATAAAGCTGGCGAATAGGAATTGAACCAGCGCTCTGTCTGCCTTCACCGGCCTTCGGAGAGGTCATGTCTGCTGATTTCGAGGAAGACATGTTGAAGGGCCGAAAGGAGCCCCTGTTACAGGTTAGTTTCGCTGCGGAAACCGTATATGTCCTGCAAGACATGGCTTGGAAAACTCGTCGAGTCGAATGGTTTCGGCGTCTGGGGATTTGATGTCCGATGTTGGAAGTCAAGTCGAGAATGATGAAGATGAGCTGAAAGCTTGTTCCGGCAATAAACAGGGTCAAACAAACCTGACACCTCTAAGGTCATGATCAACCCTCTATATATGTGAGATAGTTTCTCTATTCAGCCCCCAATCTTCGAAACAAACCCGATTGAATTACTCTGATATCAATGTCATCCTATCCTTTGGACTTCCGGAAACCACATCTCAGTTGTCATCTGAGGCTTTTCGTCTGGGTTTTCTTTGGGGGCTAAAAGACGCGATAAGACTGCGGTCATGGTCAATCCAGTCGTAGGGCTGAAGACCACTGCGTTCGGTTTCCATCAACCTCCTATCTCGGTGTGTTCACTTGATACAAGAAAGGGACACCCTCGAAGGACCCTATTCGGCTGACACATAAGAAGATGGTTATCTCATGCTCACTGCATCGCCTAGTGAGGCTAGCAATTGGGGGATCAAGGAGTTGTTGCCTTTTGTGGTGGGCCGAAGGACCTTTTACACTTTTGTGTACAACATAATACACTTGCGTGTAATCCCATTTACTCTCCCGCGTAGCAGGCTTTGCCCTACTGAGGGTAATTGTGGGCAGCTTGGGGGTGACCTTATTGTTGCACGAATTGCGCCCCATTCACACGTCCGAATATACTCAATACCTTATGGATTAGGAGTCTCGAATTATCTTTAAAGGGAAGGAAAATGATGCATGTGATTAAATTTCATCAACCATATCGGCAACAGACCGGAAGTTGCTCGGGAATTGTTTGCGGATGTTAAGTGAAAACCATTCCCCCAAAGAGCAAAGAACTCACAGGAGAATATGGAATGAGCAGTCGCAGAAGGGACATCTCATACACAAGAAACCGCTACTTGGTCAGCACCTTTTGCATGGTTAGAAAGGCACCACAATGTCGTCGTCCCAAGAAGACCCCTATATTACAGGCCGGACACCCCTATCTCCCCCTTCCCCTGAGGTAAACAATAATGATCACCGTTCTGTGAGACACTCTTACACTCGGTACACTTGATGAAAGTTCAAAATTTCAACAGATGAAGGCAGCTGATATCACAACCAGCCCCCAACGCCCAAGGCTTATACAGGTAAGGTTGGTAGGCTATAGGTCATGCGGGCACCATGTCACGCAATCCCATAAAGATTATAGACAAATGGAAGACGGAAGATGTAAGGTTTGTGGCAAAGAAAGTGCTTTTCTCTATATTGAGAACTCCTCCCGTCTACCTACACTCTATTGCACCTTACTATCTCCTGTTCGAATGAAAGAACGTTCAAGCCAAGTCCTGAAAGTATATCTGGTATGTTGCCGTCAGCTTATGATGCCCTCGTCGAACGTCTGCTCGAACCAAAGTCAGTAACTGTATTTCCAACGCTGCCGCAGGAGTGGAGCATAAATGAAGGGGCAAACAAACATGTGTCCCATCTCTGTTTCAAAAATTCTCGTTGCTGTCTCTTCCCCCTCTGGCGGGTAGAATAGTAGCAGATTCATGTCAACATTGTTCCGTGGACTGCTGCCGTATTGGTGAGATTGGTCTGCAAAGGCGCCGTCGAACAAGAAGTTCTTCCACATGACCTGGTTCTTCGTCGTAACCATGATGCTCCTGATCAAGACTGTAGTTTGTGATTGGGGCTTGAGTCCACAACTGGGAAGAGTCCCAAGATCCAAGAGAAGATGAAGCGGTGGACTGACTGCTCGATGTCCGAGACATCTGATTGCCAGCTGCGGCTACTTGGTTGTTGCTGACATGATGATCCTCCCAATAGCCAATGAGCTTCTCGATGCCATTGAGCAGTAAATCACGACGGGAAGTCACATCCATCTCAAATGTTGATTGATGCTGAAGCAATTCGTGAACGATGCGTTCCTTGATCCCGTTGTCCACAAAGGTCCTGAGTTGGGCTGCCTCATTTCCAACTGGGGATGAATCAGATCCACGGCTGCAGATTGATCCAGGTAACGGTGCGTCGCCAAAAAGGACTTGCCACATGAAATACCATTGACGATCTCCTCGGCTCAGTGGGAGTTGCTCGGTGCAGCTGAGCTCCCTGTTACCCTTTCCGAACAGGAGGTCACACTGCACTGGAGTAATTCCCGGTGGATCATTTTCCTCGCTGGGGCGGCATGATTGCTGTTGCAAATGTGCTTGCTGTTGTTGATGGTGGTTATTCCCGCTGAAAGTCTTGCGACAGACTGGGCAGAATACTGGTTGTCTGTGGCGCCTTTTCAAGTGTGTTCGGACATCAGATGCGTGCCGTAATACCACCTCTCTGCATCCTACGTTGGTGATAGCTATGATCAAGTTTCCAAGTCAGTTTCAAAGAGAGCAGAACGAGAAGGCTTCACGTACCGTCGTAAACGTAAAATGGACAACCATAATATGAGTTATGCTTGTCAGTTTTCTTGCTGGCCTGCCTGGGTTGTTTCCGGCTCATGTCCGACGCGATCGATAGCTTGGGAATGTTTGTGCGAGTCCAGTGGAATTTGATCGTTGATTCGCATTGTGAGCTCATCAGGATCTTCTTCGCGGTGTATTAATCGCTTTCTTACTTCGTGATTCTTACACCGCGTGTAGAACAAGTTTGGTTTGGTTCACTTACCCCAACATTGCGTCCTGTGGACAACACATCCTGTTCAGTGCTGACAAGCCATTAAGCATACCAGTTTCCCAACACCTTTCCAGGCGTGCATTCTTGCTCCATCTCCTGACAATATTGGCCCATGATTTCCTCGAGGCGAATAATTCGAGAGGATGCGTCGACCTGCAGTTAAAATTGTTGCCCAGCCACAGTCACTCGCCGAACCAGCGACGTGACGGGCCGCAGACCGGGTCGGGCGGGGCGAATCAATGACTGGAGTGCGCATCCATGGACCATTCCTCTGAGTGAAGCCCCGGAAATATTGATTCGTCAAAAGGGCATCGAACCTTGCATCCACTCAGCTAGGCACCACATTTGCAAGCGTAGCTTCTACATGCAACCCAGTTCTGAAGCCTCCAACAGCTGAGCGCAAGTGCAGTCACTGCGCCCAGCTACGTCACCTGCACTATTCGTATGGCCTTCATTTTGGAAGGGTGGTCATGATTGATTTCGCGGGCAGGAGTAGTGTAGGTGGGCCCGTGCTGCTCAACTCACGTCTTACTGCGAGTTTGCCAGCTCTCTTTCGATCGGAAACCTTCCACACAACCCTTCCCCAGAGAGAGCATTAGCCAATGAACGAAGCAAGGCGGCCCATCTGACTATTGAGCCCCAATAATTTTCAATCAGCGCTGTGAATATGCAGGAGAGAGTTGCAGTGTTACCCCTGACCACCCAATACGGTCTCGCGACATGCCCTTCTGCAGCAGGTGCGGCAGCCCTGCAGAGGGATACCATGGTGCCTGCGCAAAACTCACCCATCCAGTGCCACCCAGACATGCAAATGCACACGCGCGGAGTGAAGACGGAAAGAATCAGAACTACGGAAAGAGAAAAGCCTGCAATTAATGATACGTAAGATAGAGAAAAGGTATAATATCATATGAATCATAAATGTGTCGTTTATCATGTACCATTACATATTATATTACAGACAACAAGTCCCTCACATGTTATACACGCAACCTGTACATGCACAACTTCAACACCCAGTTCTCCCTCCCTGTCCTCTCCTCCAGTTGCCCCGTCAAGTTCTCAATGTCCGCTTGCAACCTGTGGAGAGTTTCCAGAGTGACATCCATGCTCTTACTACCCTTGAGAGGCTTCAGTACCAACTCCTTTTGAGCAGTACTCAAACACCGCTTCTCTCGTCTCTGCTCCAAAACCTCCCGAACGTGGATAGTGTCGGAGAGCGGCGCATTGTTCAGAAACTGGACTAGCGGGACAGACAGTTTTCCTTTGTCGAGGTCTTCGCAGAATCCTTTCTGGGAGGTGTAGGCGGCTGAGCTAATATTCTGGAAGTCGTCTCGGATCTGGAAGAAGATGCCGATTTGGCTGACGAGGTTGTCAATCAGCTGCGACACTTTATCGTCTCGCACGTTTGCGCACATCAGTCGGGATAGGAGCCGGAATAAACCGCCGGTTTCTGTTTTCATGTTAGCAAATGTCTTTGGCTTCATGTTTCCAGAGGTGGTCACGGGGAATGGTGAAACTCACTCTTTGCCACCAGCTCGAGGTATTCTTCCTCCGAAGGACACTCGACGTGTCGTGACCAATGCAGGTCGTAACTTTGCCCGATGTGCATATCACGAAGCTGCTCAAACGCAACGTCTACTGACCTCGGTATCTCGAAGTTGTTCGCCTTTTGCAAAGCGTCGACAATAGCAAAGCTGGCTGAGTTAATGGTCTGGGGTACGCCGAACACTGTATGTGCCGCTGGTTGTCCTCGCCTCAGGTCAGAGTTGTCTTCCATGTGACGATTGTATGCAGAACAACCACTGTATACGTCGTCATACAAACTATACATACCAATTCTAGCAGCGGTTCTTCCGTTCTAGTATCGTGCTCTTTTGAGGGCTTGTGGCACAGTGGTGTGGTATGTCGTTGTCATTACATTCCATATCATCTAGCCTGCGAGCATTTCTCATTAGAAAGAGTAAATGCGTAACTTGTGTTGTGTGCGACACTTACAGCAATGAGGCATTCTGAAGATGGTTCACAACATCCTTAATATGGTTCAGGGTGTCCTCTGGCACGCAAGTCCAGACGTTTAGGGCATCGGCCATGGTGTCTCGTACGTGTGTTGTTGGCACAGACGCGACATAGTCGAAAGGTGCATTTAGTTGCTGTAGACTTGTGTTAGTCGGAGCATAGAGCCGAGAATGGTGGAGGTGTTCAACTTACCAAAGTGCCGAGACGCTCTTCCGTCAACATATTTGTCATATTACTCCTCCTCTTCTCACTTCCATGTTCATCATCCTGCCCATCATCCGAAGTCCATGAAAGAGATGACGATCTCGAACTCTCTCTCTCCCAGGAATATGTCGTGTGAATATCCGAGTCACTACACCGGGTCGACCCAATCGTGGTCACAGACAACCTCTTGTTCTCTAACACATGTTCTTCATTATCTGTCTCACTGCCCCTTGCCTGGGCCGTTAACTCGTCCTCGATCCCTGCATTTGGATTGTATCTCTGATCTGGATGATATCGTGGGCAGTTGAGACTCCATATTACATTTCCACTGACCTGCTGCGCTAGGCCTCTCAGGTATCGGTCCAGTTTCTCAAAGTTGGGATCCGAGGCATGCTCTCGTCTGAATCTTTCAATGTTGTCAAGGTATTGTTGCTCGTACCGGTTACACGCCTCCCTCGTACGTCGCTTAGCAACCTCAGCCTCGACGCCATTCCACTTCATGTACAGCCAGACGGCGTTGAGCAGCTTCTGGCTTGCACCGGGTTTTGACTGGATCTCCTCCCATTCCCTGTCAAAGGAAAAGTAGTCGTTTGCTAGAGCTAGAGAGGCGTAGCATGGTCGGATGAGGGGGGCAAGAAGGGTGTCCTCTTCTTCGGTGAGGGTCATACCCATCCCGAACAGCATTGTTGATTCAACGAACCTGTTGCGCAGTTCTGTTGTTAGTGTGAAAGCTGGAAAAAAAGAGATTGCTCAGCTGGACAGGAATAAAAATAAACGTACGGTGCCCCTGTATCAACAATTCTGAAGTCCAAGTACTCTTCAAGATTAGAAAGGTCCTTGGCCTTGTCCTTAAGCGTCGTCGCCAGCATTGCTTTCCAGACGTTCAACACCCATGCGGCGCAGACCTTGTCTGTCGACATCAGCTGTAGCATCATCTTGGCCTGAATCTGTTTCCTCCCGGTCTTGATGTGCGTCCCTCTTCCTTCTCCAAGGCTGAACGCATCACCGCTTCCCTTGGTTGTCTTTTCTAGTGTCAGTAACGATTCAAGAATAAGGGTCAGATGGAAATCTCACATTCTTGTTTCCATCCGGTAGAACCTCAACAACATTATCATGTAGGAAAGCATACTCCAGCATGTACGCGACCAGCCTTAAACGCTCAGGCTTGCACAGTGGCAGAACCAGAGCAGTGAAATTACCGTTAACAGGGTTGCAACCGCCAAACTCGCTAGCAGGTCCGATATGCTTGATCCAGTCTTGTCTGGCATCAGCGCAGCCGGCGTTGGCGAGGACTTCGTGCTTGTGCCGCGCGAGCGGATATTTCGGGCAGAAACCATGAAGGTCCAGGGTCTCGGCCGCGTCAATGTCTGACGACCCGGGGTTGGGCGATAGGGTTTCATTATGGGGCATTTTTTTGCTGTCAAGGGACTTGTTGATGACATTCAGGGGTAAAGTCGAAGGGTGATGCGTATAAGAGCGGCAGTAGTGCACTGAATTAGTGTGACGGCTCTCGCATAGCGATGCAATTGGCCAATGCGCTAACCTTCCAAAAGGATGTCGAAAATCCACACCACGATTGGTTGGATCTTTCG
>MU864463.1:0-78868 GCA_033296905.1 Podospora australis | reverse complement strand
TCGCTTACGCGTTAAAATAGTTGTAGAGGGACCGCTTATCCCATTGGGATGGAGGCAAGGCCTCCCACGGTGTAAGAACAATAATAATAATATATGATCAATTTCATAAGCTGTTAAAGTTGTTCATGAATTCACTTGCACATCAAACCTCCATAGCAGGGCAGTCGAATTTGCAGGCAGGTATCTGAGAGCCGCATGATAAAGCGGATTGGACGCGGCTCTTTAAGGAACCTTTTGGTTGACCTGCACACACGAACAAGTACTTTGAATTACGGCCATGGTTGAATTAACTACTGAATAAAGTGGTTCTGTGAATCAACAGCATGGACAGAAAACTCTTCAATGCTGTAAGTCAGTTCTTCCCGGTCCAAGCTCGTACTAGAATCGGAATGTGTTAGACTTCATAACTGGTTCGCAACGCCATTCAGGAGAAACACCCACACCCGGAATACCTAGGAAGCAAATCGGCGTTTTCTTAGGTATTGCCTAGTTTTAGCAGTGCAGACCCGTATATAAAGATACTAAACGCAGCGTTTACGCCCTCCAAAAAACAGTAGAAATCATCGGCACCGAAGTTGGCAGCCACGTCAAGCGATGACTGCTTCCTTCTCCAAAAGAACAGCCTTCTCAACAAGAACGCCCTTTTCTGACCGAATTCCTTTCTCCGATTGAATACCCTTCTCCGCCGCAAGACCCTTCTTCGATCCAGTACTATTCTTAGAACCAGAGCCCTTCTTGCTCTTCAAACTCGAAAACGATGCAATACTCCTCACAATCATGCCCAGCGTGCCACTGTTGTAGTCCTTCTTCTCTCCTTTCGGCACCAGATCCTCTGCACTCTTGGGATATCCTAATCTCAGAACATTTGCTCGCCAACCATTTTGGGCATTCTGAACTCGCAGAAGCGACTTGTTTCGTTCCATCTCGACTTGACGCAAAGTCACATATATATCCGAAACACCCCTTTGACTCTGCACGCGAACATGCTCGATCGCCGTCTGACCGCCCTTGTCCATCACAGAAATCTCGGCCCCAATGTTCACCAATTTGTTCACAACAGTCGGCTGAAATCGTCTCACCACCGTGATGAGGGGTGTCTCGCCGGTGGCTACATCGCGAGCGTTCAGATCTGAGCCGCAGTTGAGGTTGGAGAAAAAGCAGGCGCCGCCGCAGCAATCGGGCCGGTAAAAATCCTTAAGCAGCATCTCAGCGAACACCGACTGATCATATCTGCTGGCGACATGAAGGGCGGATTGGTTCTGCTTGTTGCGAATATGGAGCAGATCGTGAGGTGCCTGAAGCCCGCAATTCCGTGTCTGGTTTAACATTTCCCATCCAGCGGCGGTCCATCCGTGCATGGCAAGTCGATACAGGGGTGTGTTTCCATCCGTGGCGTCCGTGAAATATGGGTTGGCACCCCTTCTCAGCAACAACTTCACTACACCGTCCCCATCGCCCGACAGCATCATCAGCGGGACAGACCCTGAGTCATCCGGAGCATTTGGATTTGCGCCTGCTTCCCGAAGCAAGAAGGTTGCAGTATCCCATCTCGACTCCAGCAGCGCCAGATGCAGCGGCGGTTCCCCACGCCCTCTCCGGCGAGCTGGTAGCTATGATGGCCCTTATCTTTGGCAAACAGGCTTGTATGACCATAGCTTAGTGCTTCGACCGTCGGCTGAATCGGTGCTGTCTGGGGCTCTACCGAGGTCGATATCTCGCCAGTCTACACCATCACCTTGTGTAAGGATACTCCTCCACTGAGGCGCGCTGGAAGTTGGCTATGATGGTTCGTTCCCTGCCAAGCAATCGGGATAACAACCACTGGTCGAATCTCGGCGCGGAAACATAGATCAGACGGGTAGTTCACGGATCATCTGTCCAACACGATGGGTAGGTGGTTAAATAGGGGTGAACACCGCCTGTGGAATCGACCCCTGAATAAAGGGTGGTGGAAGTCATCAAGTTACTATATGCATACGTGTAAGTCATACAACTTGTGAACTTATGACCGCGTGCCTCACAAACCATCTGTGGTTATTTTCCCCTTAGGGAGATACAAAGTCGACTTTTGATGCTGTCGAACAGAAGAAATCACGCCATTCATCTAACTGTTCTCTTAGACAAATGTAAAACAGGTTGATAATGCCTACGAGGTGTGAATTGGCACGAGGCGTGGTAAAAGCGTGCATAAAGAGTTGAAGATTTCTACTCCAACTGGAATGAAAGCAACAATCGTCTCACTCATATTACCATTCGAGATTCCTCGGATGAATTACCCCTCTTTCGCACAGGTCAGTCAACTCGAATATTACCCAGATCTGACTCTGTCGTAGGAATGGTTTGGTCTTTGTGGTGCTCAGAAGAGAGGGCGAACTGCAAAGACATGCTGCGATTTGCGTGCCTGTAATCCCTCTGCTTATGGAACATCGAAGTTGCGTGATCTTTAATTTCAAAGCATAAAAGACGATGGGTTACAATGTTTTTCTGACATACTAGATCTTCCTCATGACCTCAACAGCAATCGTCTAGACAACTCTTTGATTCGAACTTGTTCCAAACCTCCAGGATGCTCATCACGAACACCTTTCTAGCCCTGGCCTCCAGTGCTGCGTTGGCCCACTGCGCCCATATCGAATGGACCGAGGCGACCAGCGGCCAGGGAAATCCCTTCCGATTTGGAGCCCTCGTGGCCGAAGATACCCCCGCACCAGCGGATCTCAAGATTGAGGCCTGCGCTGAAGCGGTTGACGCCGCTGCTCCCAACGGAGCCAAGTTCATAAGCCCGATCCTGAGTCTCATCCTCCGACTGAAACCAACGACCACCACCAGCAGCACCACCACAAAGGCCCTTCGCTTCGTGAAAGACGAGGTGCGAGATACTGCGGATAACGCCATCGCCGCCCGCGCCGACCCTGCTCTTGCCGTTGAACCTACCCTTCCGATCGACGACGACTTGAAAAAAGCGAAAAAGCCCCCCAAGAAGGACCCCCGACCGACGAAACTATCCTCTTCCCGACCGGCAAGATCCACCCCTGTCGCAGATAAACCTAAGGACAAGGGCAAAGACACCATCGAAGCGCGCGCAGAGAAAGTTACCCGCACGCTCAAAGTCAACTGGCCCGCGCCGAAAGAGAAGACCTTCGGCGATGCCCGCAACTGGAAGGATACCTCCAAAAAGGTTAGATGAGCTGAATATTGAGCGGTACTCGATTGTGCGAGCTTCGGCGTACACTTTCTGGGAGTATAAATTGTGTATGGACATCACGGTTACGTGGGATTATACTTTTTACGATGCGACTGGGGATTACTATAATTTGGCCATGTACAAAAAGGGGGAGCATTGTGTCGATGATAACTCTGATAAGTCGGGGATTGTGCAGATTACTGCGAAGAATTAGGGGGTTGTTCAACTGGGAAGGGGGGAAGAGGAGGGGGTTGGGATGGTCGCAAGGGGTGATGGGTGGGAGAGGTGGAGGTTTTGGATACGTTGAATTTTAGTCAATGATAGTTTATGTGATGATTCTCTGCTAGTGATCGAGCAATCAAGAGATTCACGGATAGCCTGGTGACCCAAACTCCGATGACCTGCATGTCGCTGAGAAAAGGATTCTACAATACCATGATGCTCTCCAAACTCCGAAAAGGCCAGGAAATGAAGTGTCAGTCTTGATTTCCGATTCGTGGATGACATATCGCGATCTCCTCCATCGAGATCAGTGAAGAGGTGAAGTTGAATGCTTGGGATGAAAATGAGAACTGCTCCTTCCTGCCTTCGGGTAATCACGGTCTGTCCAGGCAGCAAGGGAGCAACAAAATTTCGCCGTGCATGAAGTGATTGCTCAAGTTTTCATGTGTAACAGAAGGAAGTGTTTGTTGAGAAAGCCTTCGGACGTAAAGGTGGTGACAGCACTTCTGTCAATCAGAGCAGGCAGGTGCAGGTTTTGTGTGGCCGACGCTTGATGGTTGATCATGTGTTGTGATCAGATCGAAATGATCGGTCCGCAGAATTTTCGGGAAGAATAACTCTTGACAGCAATCGCTCGAGAGAGATGAAGCCAAGAAGAAGTTACACGATGATAGCTGTGTGATCGGAGTTTCTCATGAACAGGGAAGAGGGCATGATAGCAGACGGACCGTCGGACGAGCAGTGCGTGCGTGTTCATCCCAAGAATCAGGATGATGGCAATGGCCAACCTAGTAGTGCAGGTCACCGGTGGCAGGCAAATGCCCTCTTGACAGACCAAAAAACACATTTAATCACAATGATCAAGACAGTTGAAAATTTCCTTAAATTGAAAACAACTCCGTGGGGTATATGCGCGAACAAGATTTACAAAAAGCCAAACTCCAAATGTGGCCAAAATTCCTCCGACCGAAAAAAGAAAATTGCAGAATTGTTGATGAGAGCCATCACGGCCGCGCCATGGGTATGTGCTATAGGTAGTTTCTATTGAATACATTAGCCAGCTGCGCTGATGCCTAGATTGCAAGACGGGATGGAACTGACCTGCAGTGGAAATGCAATCAAAGCCCTTCCGCGGATGTATCATCAGCTACTTGGCCTCCGAGGGCGACTAGCAGCTGGCTCCAGCGTTGAATAGTTGTTGGTTGATGATCGAGACATTTCTTCGTTTTGTTGTTGAGAAGTCATGTACTCGAGCGCATCAGGAGGGAGAGGTCCCCAGGACATGGACATGAGCCCGGAGACAAGAGTCTGTTGGCTGAGGAGGTGGTACCAGTGATGATGGTGGTGGTGTTGGTGGGTTTGCTCCTCAGGGAGGTGCTCCGTTTGTAGGTTGTTTGTGTGGTTTGGTGTCTTCATATTGAGACGAATGATCTTGGTTTGTGTTGGTCTGATTGATGTGTGTGGAAGATTTCCAGGTTGACGATGTGTTATGATGTGCAGAGACAAACTTTGAATGTGGCGCTCATCGAGGACATTTTATGCAAACGCAGACCATGAAATTAACCCTCATCTCACAATCATCTGGAACATTTCCATCTGACCATAAAGCCGGTGAGATGATGTTTGGTGGTGTGACAGATGTTAGCGTGGGGTGGTGGAGTGATGGGGTGATGCCCCGGGGGCGGGAGCGGCCGAACCTGTAAGACTCCACTTCAAGTACCGGGCTCCACTTTCGGTCCGGGGCGCCAAATTTGGTGTTCTTTGACAGTCCCCCGGACGCCGACCCACTTCTCCGGTCACAAAAAGGGGTAAAGGGGGAGTAAACAAGGTTTGAGACCGTCAATGCCCGGTCGGCAACGGTACTCAAAATCGCACACCTCAACCAGTCAGGACATGCTGGGTCACCAGCAAACATGTGTCAGGACGCATGCAAGTGCTGATGTCCGAGTCGTTTAGCCCCTGGGTTGAATCTCGATCTGCCGGACGCATTCCATACTTGATGTATTTTGGTAGGGACTAAGCCACATATGTGTTGCTCATTCTTCTTTGTTTAGGAATTCCAACTTTTGTTTACCCTCCTTCTTTCACCACAAACACCATCAGCACCGTTCCACAAACCCGAGATGTCTCAAGGGAGCTCATCCGCTCGAAAGGGCATCCAGCAGTATGTCGCCACGAGAAAAGGTGGCCCGTTCCAGTTGATAGATGCGCCTTACCCCGTCCCCGGACCGAACGAGATATGTATCCGCAACCGGGCCGTCGGTCTCAACGCCCTTGACTGGAAGAACTTGCACTTCGGCATGATGGTGGAGAACTGGCCCGAGATCTTTGGGATTGATACCGCAGGTGTGGTCGAGGTGGTTGGCGAGAACGTCACGGACATCAAGGCTGGTGATGCGGTGATGTCACTTGCTGGTCATGGAGGGCGCGCGGGTGCATTCCAGGACGTCACTACCGTTCCTGCGAATTATGCCTGCCGGAAACCTGCTGCTTGGACTTTTGAACAGGCTGCTTCTGTTCCGTAAGTTTGATTATCACTTCTGAGATGTATTGATTGGAAGTTGTTCATGTTATTGACTTTTCTTTCGGCAGAATCTGCTACCTAACCGCCGTGGCCACCATCATCAAAGGCCTCGGAGTACCCCTCCCACACCTGCGGGAACCGACCAAGGGCGAAGGCGAAGCCATCCCCAACCTCGACGACCTCATCAGCCCCATCGCCACCAGGCCCCCACAGCATCTCCCCAAGCCCGCCCAGATCAACTCTGTCTTGGTGGTCGGTGGCTCTTCCGGTGTCGGCGCGTGCGCGATCCAGTTGTTGCGCAACGCCCTGCCAAATCTGGTCATTATATCTACGAATTCCCCTGCACACAAGTACAAGGTCACATCAGGTTTGGGTGCCAATACCTGGGTTGACAGAAACCTCAAGCCCAGCGAAATTGCCAAGGCTGTGCAGGATGCTAGTCCCCAGGGTAAGGGCGTAGATGCTATCATCGATGCGGTGTCAGGTGCTCAGGGGGGCGCAAACAAGGCCATCTTTGACTCGTTTCGTCCGGACGGACCGAAGCTTTACAGCTACGTCATGACCAGTATGCAAAAGGTTGAAGTACCGAATGGGGTGAAGGCTGCTATGATCTACGGGAGGATGGCTTTCCAGACGGATGGCGGTGGTTTTGAAGCCATGACGCGGTTGGCGGATTTTGTGGATAAGGGTGATTTCAAGCTGCCGGTTGAGATTGAGGTTGTGGGTAAGGGTTTGTCAGCTATCGGTGGTGGTTTGGAGAAGTTGAGAAGGGGTGTTAGTGGGACGAAGTTGGTGGTTTCTTTGTAGACGTGCGATTCTTTCAGAGCCTGACTCCTTGGAACCGTTCAGTCCCCAGATAATGCAGGTATGGTAGCAGTGATCTCATTGAGTATGAGACCTTCCAAAATTGATATGCATTATCTGACCAGTTGTTTCTTTCAAAGACTAACTGACTCTGAACCAAGTAGAATTTGGTAAAACGTAACGAGAGACCTTGCATGCTGCGTGCGATATCTGACCTAAATCCCAGATAACTGTCTCTATGGCATCTTTGCAGCGGGATTCGGGAATTCGATAGTATAGGGGCCGTGAATTTCAGATGGTAGCATGATTCTTCACCATCTTCCATTTGAGAAACGGATCTCGGCCTACAAGGTAACACCAGTTAGTGTGAATACCAGATATAAAACTTAGGGACATGATCTTACCTCACAGATTCGTCGTGGAGCTCGGATTTTGTAAACGTTTTGGTCCAACTGTACAACAGATGACTGCGTCAGCAAACTCGGCTACATGTGCTGGGATATAGAAATGAGGCTGCATACATCAACATCATAGTTTCCAGATGGGAATTTTTCGTTGAGAAGCGAATTTAGCTTGTGTACACTGATGAACTTGCCCGGTATCTCTTGCAATACAGGCTCGCGTCGTGGTGTTGACCGTTGATGTGATCCCTTGTATTGTACACTGGGAACGGCCAGATGTGGCCCTGAAGAAGGCATGGTTGATGATCGACAAGAGGTCACTAGTCGTGTGAGGTTTTCTTGTTCACAAGAATCTGTCAAATGAACTCGAGATGTGTCGATGCATCGTGAGTTCGAAAAAATTACCATCCAGGTGGCGAGCATAGGGGAGTTAAATCAGACGTGAGAAAACGCCTATTGCGCCAGGCGCGCCGCAAGGCATAATTGTTGGTGAATTGGAGAATCCTCGTCCAGTTGTTGCTTGGAAATCGGCAGGCTGACCAGCGATCAGCCGGCCCTTGAGGGAACCAGACCCCCGGATCGTGTTTTTCCGTGTACCCCGTCTGTTTCTGGCTGCAACATTGGCGCATGTGGCCCAGAGGTCTTTCATCAAATGACGAACCCCTCAGTGTACTGTCGCATTGGCATATTCCGTTGTAAAACCATCAAGTGGGCACCCTGCTGGGCGTACCTTTCACAGAACCTCGTCAGGGAAAGTATTTTGTGGCGATTTGTCTTGAGAATTCCCGGGCTGTGAGGCCCGCACTGATTTGGAATTGGGGGGGCTGGTCTTCAGTTGGGATTACCCTACCTATGCAAGGGAAGGCACCTATCTTACCTTACTTACCTACCTGAGCCTTTTAGGCAGGTTGAGGCTGTGCCTCTGTTGGGGGCGCAAATCTCCAAACAATCTGCAAGGAAAGACTTGGCTGAGGTCTTAACTGCGCACCCTACGTCCATGAACGTCAAGTCCTGAGTATCCAGACAAGATATCTTATAAACGGCCGCAGTCCTTTTATGGGCTAACATGTATTTACTTGTGTTTTAAGCCCCGACTCAAGGTCCTGCATGAAATCGAACAAGGCAGATGAAGGCCGACATATGCCCCGTATCTTGGGAGATACACAGGTCAATGACTTGGCCCCCTCACTTCCCGCTTCCACCCCTCAGGATATCAGCCAGCCGCTTGCTTCATGCAATGGCATCCTTCGACACCACTAGCACCCATCTACACACCCTCATGTGCGACAGCCGCCTTCATCGATATCAACGCAGAAGGCCGCCCGCAGATTGACCACCCTGACACTCAACTTCGATCAACTGAGTTGGCTACCTTGCGGGCGCGTTTCGGCACAGCTCCTGCCTCACTTGGGGGCGGGCGCTGCCATTCCAGATGATGAAGTTTCAACTGGAGACGCGGCAATCCAGAACAGCAGTGTGACGCCAAGTCCTGGAAGAACAGTATGAAAGCCTTACCGTGGCTATCTTCGGTATGGTGCCATGCAGTTCATTTTCATTTTATAACGAGGCTCTCGCGGTATCGGTGAAGGGCGATCCCCCACCATTTGAGGAAAAATGGAAAACAACATTTGGGGTGTGTGTCACACCAATCTTGCAAGCCCATACGCTATACAACAGTAGTTGGGCATTCAGGCGGGAATTCACCTGCTCAAGATGATGAGGCTCTGTGGCATGACATGATTGCAGTCTTTTATGTGACCCCTCATGTACCTGGGTTGCCATCCCCCCTCTCGTCACAATTGGAACAGCCTCCCACCTGCAGCTTCTCTAGAATGATACTCGTATTTTGGGCGTTTGTGCAAGTTTGTTTTCTCTCTGCTGCAATCACGAGCATTCAGGCCGTCGTTGAGTTCCATCACACCTTTTCCATTCTATCGGCGGCATTCTTTCCCGTCCATCAATTTGCACCAACTAAATTTCGCAGAGGTCTCTTTCGCCGAATACTCACCTTTTCGAAGCCAGACCGCCTATTCTGCTTGACCCCGAGCAGACAGCACGACACCGCATCAATGTCCACTAGACGCCGTCAAGAATCCCGCAGAATCGCACCCGAAGATACCGGGGATCGCTTTTCACGCACTTCAATCAACGATCTGCTTTTGGGTGTCGATGATCGTACCCCAGTGTCAAGAGAGTTGTCTGGTTCAGGAGATGATATTGTTCCACAACTATCCCCACAAACCTCCTATTCCGAACCTGTTTATACAGCCCCAGACCCCCAACGGAATGCTATCCGGGGTAACGAGGGCACTCCAATGAGTCCAATCCCTTCAGTCATAGTAGAGGATGGAGCTGGAGGTCCGCCCCGGCTATTGAGCCATGCAAGCGATCACGGTGCAGACAATCATGGTGCAAGCGATCAAGGGACTGAGAGTGCTGAGCGTCTTACCGTTTCAGACCGCGGCGAGTTGCTATATGAGGAAGCCAACCCACAAGGATTATCACAAGCTGCAGTCCCAGTGGCTCTGTCCCCTATGGCAAGCGATGGCCAGACTTTGATGGAGCGACTATTGAGGATTCGGTGTCACTCTGGCGCTTCTGACGGCCCTCTTTTCTTCCCACGTGGTTTGGTGGAAAGGCTAATCCAAGAGGACGTTGTTGTTGAAGCTTTACAAGAGGAAAAAGGGTATATCGGGAAGCTTCTCAAGCGCGATATACTCGACTCTGATATCGAACAAATCGCCAGAACCGTTTGCCGACCCGATCGAGGATTTCGCAAGATCTTCGCCATCTTGGCTTTGCTCGAGCGTGAGAGAGACATCGTCTTGTGCATCGAAGACAAGCTCACTGATGCCGATCTCCCACTCGACGCGGTTCCCACCGATCACACGGGCCTCGTCGTCAAAATGCGACGTAGATCGGATCCCAAAACCGACTTACCATGTCTCAAGCGTTGGGGCCCAAAGGCTCATGAAAACTTCGACAAGGAACAGTGGGCAATGGTTGCCCCATTTTTCGCGAAGTCAAAATCGCGTTACGCAAAATTCTACGAGCTCTCAAAGAAGGATGTGTTGCCATGGACAGAGATAAACAGCACAGTTCATCAAGGCGGATACAGCTCAATATCTCGGGTTACAATACACCCGAATCACCATAATTTTGAAAAATCGGAAGTAAGTGCTTATATCATGAGTAACTCCTTGAATCCTGAGCGTTTTTCCCTAACAGCAACGATTGTTTCATCTCACAGCTGAGCGACGGTACATTTGCTATCAAACATTTCACGGCGAACAGATCTCTAGACTCAAATGCCGGGAGTACTGCTGGCGAGTCGGACTTATCAGCCCAATTACCCGACTCTGCACCATCCCCAACACCGACAGCAATATCCGTCAGTCCCCAAGAGCTCAAGAGAGAGTTTGAGCGAGAAATAGAGACACTGAATCGCTTCAGCGGAGACTCCCACCCTCATCTAATTTCCCTTCTCGCAGCGTACCGACACGGGGATGATTATTGCCTCCTCTTCCACTGGGCCAGCTCGGATCTCAAGACTCTGTGGAAGAATCACAAGCCAGGTTCGGCCTTACACAAACCGAATCTACAATGGATACTTACTCAGTGCCGGGGAATCGCAAGGGGATTACAAAGAATTCACGTCTACCAGACTACAGCGTCTAGGACCAAGAACGCCCAGAACGAGAACCAGCAGATCTTCGGCCGGCACGGCGATATCAAACCTGAAAACATCTTGCTCTTCCAGCCTCAAGGCACACTAGGTCACCATGGCCAATTGGTGATAACAGACTTTGGCCTTACCAAATTTCACCGTGATGGGACCAAGACATATTTCTCAGCGAGGGAATTGCCAGCAACCTTAACGTATCAACCTCCAGAGTGCGACATGATAGGCACAAAAATTTCCAGATCATTCGATATCTGGTCGTTGGGCTGTGTGCTGCTTGAGTTTATCACGTGGCATTTGGGTGGTTGGAAATACGTGATGGAGTTCGTGCAGAAGCGCAAGTTACATAATCCTCTCGTATTTGGATGGAAAACGGATCACTTCTATGAGATTGTGAGGCAACCCAAAGGGGAGAAGGGCGGACCTGTGTTTGCTCGAGTCAAACTTGAGATTTTTGAGGTTAGTTTAACGACGTGGATTCGTGCTGCGCTATTTTTGACCAAAACTAACGCCCTCAGTTTGTCAACAAGCTTCACACTCATCCGCAATGCTGCGATGTCATTCATCAGCTATTGGACTTCATCATGGATCGCATGCTTCTTGTCGAGTCCAAGGATATCAATGCCCGCGCCTCGTGCTCCGAGGTCCAGATAGAGTTGAACCGGCTTTGTGAGATCCTCGAAAGTCCAACCTATGAGGTTAAGGCTTCACCTAGAGATTCGAAAACACCAGAGATACCGGAGGCAGTGGAATTGCCGCTGAGTCCGGAGGGGACCAGGCTGATGAATAATGGGAGATTTTACCAATTAAAGGAGCATACGGGGAGGACAATCAGACTGTCTCCTCAACAGTTCCAAGACGGAGTTGGTCAGCGGCGAACACAGACCCTACCGACTCAACCGAGCCATACGAGCTCTTCCCGGAGTGGGTCAGCGGACTATCACGGATAACAGCTCAGCTCCAATAGTCCCATCGGAAAAGTTTCAAGATTTTGAGATAAAAGAGCGACTAGAAGATTCGAGAAACGGCGCTTACCGCCGGGTACTGAGTAAATGTAGTCGATTTACGATTGTTGCATATCTGGCACAGAGATATAAAGTGGAAAGGGTATTTGTGTAACTTCCGAGACTCCGGGAGGGCCAGCCCGATTTATACTCACCGAGCCGTCCGGGGTCCGGAGATGCCGGTGTGTTGAAACTGCGATCTTTCAAGGGGCTCTAGGCTGTAATGGCTTATACAGCTGATTGAACAGAAGGCATGTATTCTACTGTTGCAGATACGTTGCAGATATGTGAATTAGACTATTAGAGTGTCCTAAATTATGATCGGATCGAATTGTGTGATGACCTCTCCTGTTGGTCTGATCCAACGACCAATCCATCCCTTGATCGATCCATCGGGTAAAAAGACCCGGAGGATCGGGCACGCAAAACTGTGAAGTTCACCTTTGCTTGATGATATAAGTAATCTACAGCCAGTGCAAGTCATCTCATTTTTTCGTCCTTGGTCGGCGCTCCGATCGCTGGGCGTAATGTCGACGGCTTTTCTCCCGAATGCGTGTCTCTTCGGCCTACCGCAACCTTGTATTCAGCATTTGTCCAGGATGCGCACATACTGCTGATAAATTGCTCAACTGTTCTCGCCGAGGCACTCCGTAAAAGATAAATCGAGGCATAATTATTGATGTCAGGCTTACCTGAGACAACTCGTAAGGCGTTATGAGCACGAACTCTCCCATCTCATGCTGGATATCAAAATTGTAATATCATTAGCTCATAGGATCTTCAACTGGTAGGATCAAAATCTGAGGTCCGAGAAGAGGGGTTCAAGGACACCATTCCTTTGGGTTTAGCCACAAGGCGGGGTCCATGAGCTTTGCCCAAACGCACCTCGACACTAAAGGTTCCTGGAGCAAAAAGCTTCTCCAACTCGTGCTTAAGAACAACTTCACTGTGGTATCTCATATGAAGATAATACTGATAAGGGTGCGCCATGATGCTCAGGTATGCCTCGTTGATCCCAATAAAGAAGAACAGGAGAAAGAAGGGTGCGCCTCGAATGCGAATGGGCGTTAGTGGGCGTTCGGGTGGCTGGAGTTGTATCTTGCCCTGTTCCAGGTTGAGGTAGGAGGGGATCAGGAGACTCGGGAAACCCACAATGAGACCGGGGATACCTAAATATGGCTTCCAGGTCACATTCTTTTGAACTTGGGTACTGATGGGTCACCGAATATCTTACATCTTCTGTTCGCAAAAGGAAGAAAACGCCGCGAGCAGAGCCTGATGCGTGTTTCCGCTACTTCAGCGAGACGTGTACCTCAAGGTTTGCGCCCGAGTGGTGGCTAGCACCCCACGTAGTGATTATGTAGGACCACGGGCAGCCTGCAGGTCGAACACAGTCTCACTCAATTCTTATTCATGGCTTGACCCACTTTCGTGATCACCCTCCCAACCTGGGCATGTGCATGCATTAGCTCTCCATGCCGATGAATCCCTGGCATTAGGGAGTGTCCAGCTGTCTGATTGGTGAAGGTAAGAATCTGTCGAAACCTGCCTGCAGGTCTTCTGAGTGTGGCTGCTCAAGCTTGCGTTCATTGGATTTCAGAGGGCATAGGTGGAAGAAACCTTTGTTTCCAGAGCCGCAACCGCCTCAGTGTGAATGATTTTGGAGAACTGAAGAGAAGCCTGACGGGCACAGGACGCCTCAGCATACAGAAAAGATATCGAACCTCATGTGCATCCACGAGAGGCTCATAGAACTCTTTTGTGCCCGAATTTCGATTCTCCATACCGGAATCATGTGCCAGGGGCACGAGCAAAAATGATAGTAGGTACTCTCGCCATCATCTCGGTTATAGCGTGCACCAAGTCCCCGCGTATCTTCTGCTGAGCTCGCAATCGAGCACAGCCCCAATAGTCGGCTGTTCAAACACAGTACACCAACACGACTGGCCACAGCAGCAAATGGACTTTTTCTGGGTTCCCCCGCGCCTTCATGCATTTATTATGCATCGCATCACTCCGACTTTCAATACACCCTAAAGCAACGGCAACGGCAATACCTTCAATATGGACTGGCCTTATGAAGATCACGATTTTGACAAGAACGATCTTGACGAGGTCTTTGTTTATTCTCCAAGTCCGAGCAAAGCGATTTGCTGGTACGAGGGTGAAGAGGTGCGGACTGGAGCATTCATTTGCACAGGACCATTGACTGACGCGTTCTCAACACAAGGAACCGAGAGAATCTGTGATACAAACAGATCGTGATCTTAAGTACTGGCTTGATGATGTAAGCTTCTTCCATAACGGTTCTTCAAACTCAACATTAGCTGAACTCTTTGCTTTGCGCCTAGATCGAGACTCGTCAGTCCAGCTCTGGCTTGGCAGTGATGTACTTCTTCCTTCCCTTTAATTCCCCAAGTGACTCAATCAGACACCACAGACTTATGCTAGAGGATACAGTCTTGCAGCAAGGCATAAACAAGGAGACAACCCCGCCAACCTTCAATACGTCCCCTTCTCGAGAGAGGGTTTTCAGATGATGGCAGAGAGCTTACCCTTGCATGGGGACACCGCTAGGCATATCAACAGAACAGATGTGCCTTACTTCACAGATATAAATCTGACACATCGTGGAGATGCAGTTTGTGAGTGCCACTGAAATATCTTGGCCAAGTCAGCGAAGGACATCACATTGTTACTGACATCTGTTTCCAGACCACATCTGTCGCACGCCAGGTACTACTCCCGGAGATCTAGCAGTCTCTTCTGTATTTTGTCCCAAGACTGGTTTCACAAGGGGGGTTGTATTTGGCTGTTCTGAGGAGGTGACCCGAGCATTTGACGGCCGAATTTACAACTCAGAGAGAGCTTGGGCTCACCCAATGCTACTTGTTGGCATTTTGGTGGAATTAGAACGGATAAGGCATTTCGATCTCGTGAAGGAACGCGTTCATGAGCTCCTTTTGCAGGTCCGAGCAATGAACAAAGCCGAGACCATCTCATCGACTTCCGAGTTGGCCCAGGATAACTATTCTGTGAATCGGTGGATTCTGGTCAGCCAGCTCATGACTATCTTGGAAGCCTGGAAAGTACAGCTGAACAAGATGGACAGTCATATCACAGATCTTGAAAATGCCCTTTTCAGTGACGCTCAAGGGCCTGCTCAGGACGGGTCTGCAGGAACCAGTTTCGGCGGTTCGAGCTCGTCCACTTTATCATCAACATGGAAGGTAGCTGCAAAAGAGACTGGTCGCCGAATCCAGAAAAGGCTTAGAGAGATTCTAAGCGAGTACGACGGAAAGATACGAGAATGTGTAATGGTTCTTGATGGGATGGCTCTCGCAGCGCAATTAGTAAGTTGGAATGGCCACCATTATCATCAAGCCGGTCGAAGCGATGAATTCTTCCTTGGCGGAAGAGAATACTCAGGACGAGCTCAGGGAATTAATATCTGACTAACACGACGTGTTTTCCTATTTCTTTTGCAGTCCTGGAACCAAATTGGCTATCAAGACACCCAAGCCAACCTCAAAATTGCTTCAGATACCCGGAGAGACTCAAACCAGATGCGATCTATCGCCTTTCTAACCATGATATTCCTGCCGGCAACGTTTCTAGCGGTAAGAGCAACGATAAATGCCAATTACGCGGCTGAACTGACAAACCTCCCAGTCACTGTTCTCCATGACGTTCTTTAACTGGGACGCCTCAGAAGGGGAACATGTGGTATCGCCGCTTCTGTGGATATATTTTGCCCTCGCAGTCGGAATCACACTTATAGTAGTAGGCTGTTGGTATCTTTTCACAAGAAGGAGAAAGCTGCCTCCCGATGATGAAGAAAATGGGCTGGGAGCAGAGCCTCAGCAAGCTTGGACTGGTGAGAGCTTGAGGCGTGTGACAACAGATACCGGCCTCCCCAGTTCACCCAATTACGCCAGCAAGAAACCATCTGCGCGGCTTACAACAGTTCGATCACTTGCTCCTCGTCAAGTGATTGATTCGGAGAAAAGGACTCCCAGTGTGCGTGGTTTTTATCCTCAGAAGATCCTTACGTCAAGGACAGGAAGTACTTTAAAGAAGCCTGCCGAGCTGCATAAGACGAGAGCCAATCGGAGAGAATTAGCGCCAACATTCTATTCCACCGACTCAAGGGCAACTACCTTGATCCCTTCTCCTCAAGCACCATGTTCGCCTTTCATGACACGGATAGGAGGAGCCTTACAACCACCCAACCTCAAGTTAATCAATAGGAATTATCTGAATCGCGCCATCAGAGGTTGGGGCGAGATAACAGATAAAGCTCCAGCGGGCCAAGGAATTAGCAGCAGCGAAAGAGGGAGGAAAACAGGAGAAAGTCCTGGGTTTAAGGACGAAGCTATGTCGGACTCAATACCAGATAGGCCACAATGGGACTCGAAGCGGTGGAAGCCGGAGGGTTAACCACTGCTTGATGGATTTTTTAGTATATGATTTCAATTCTTTCTTGTACATCCTACTACTTGCTTTCAACGCGTCTTTTCAAAACGCTGAATTTATTTTCTTTCTTTCTTCGACCGCAATATCTTTCAGTTGTGTCAATGTAGAAAGATAACTTCAGCGGATGTGTTCCTGCAATCCGGGCGGATTCGCAGGTACCTTACCCACCAAGGCATGCCAGTTCACCAGTTGAACACCAATGGGGATTATTTCGGCACTTCCCTTCCAACACGTTGTCACCACGTCAATGCACTATTTTCGATGAATGTAACACAGATGGCATCAAGTTGTTCCAATGCTGCAATATGTGCATAGACACCAGGTCGAGTAGCTCACGACAATTGGAACCCTGCATCCGACGAGGCCAACGGGCTTCATCTGAGGGACGACTGGAAATCTTACGAATCGCGACGTTCCTCTTACTTCCGCCTGGAACCTGGAATGACTCAAGTCTCCGTCTTTTGCTTCCCACCCTGAGGTCGGGTACATGGGCATCTCTGTGGGTAAGGTAAGGTAGCCACTTCTGCACCCTGCTTTCAGTTTAGGCTACAAGTGCACTTTCCACCTCACTGGAAACTAAGCGGAAAAGCATACCAAGGCATCCAGGACTTATTCACTGCGTCGTCTCCTCTTTCAAAGATGGGATGTTGTTTGAAAGGGTTTAACATATCATGTACCCCATTGGGCTGCATGAGGTGGCCTAACCACCTAGAGTGGCATCTACCTAGCGGATTGACACATGGCAAGGTCACTTGGGCAGCTGAGATATTCTGTGCTAACCTTTCCAAATAGGACGCTAGGCAGTCCTTTTCGCATGCTAACGCTTCTAAGTCAAGTGATGGTCGAAGTTGTCCTTTACCAGTTAGAGCAGGAACGAGTGAATCACACGGGCACCCGGCCTGATGTTTGAGCAATGGGGGTTGTATTGCAGCAGTGGTGTGACCCACGCGTTAAAAGCACACCACGTCTCCCCATAAACTTCGCTTTCCCAAAAGCCATGATGGAATTCCTCTACTTCTCCCAACCTAGTTAGGTATGTAATGTATGGACGTTCCAGGTTGTTTGCGGCTTCATTCTTCCCTTGTCCAAACAGTGTTCCATCCTTCTTGCTTTGCCACAGAAACAAGTTTCACGAGCCAACGCATGATTGATTCTTCAGCATTGGGCGGATGCAAACAACCGTTGCTATTGTTTCACCATTTTGCCCTGTACACTCATCCACACAAGTCGAGGTTACGGACTTGGTATTAAACGGGGCAGATTCAGATTTCTGAGACATCTGCAGGCCGCCATCAGTGGTTGGCGTTCTCTCTCGCTTTAGAAAAGCCAAGAAGCCCGAGCGATCTTCTCTTTGGCTCCACACATCCGACTGACAGTACTGGAGCCAAACTCTGTCAATACTTCTTTCATCTCGCTCGAGGTATGTGATAGTAAGTATACAAAGGGACTTCGCCAGCAGTGACATCAGCCACATAAGTTAGCAGTCAAGCTTCTTATCTTACACACCATCTTGCTGCATATCCGCTCCCACACACCCGGCAGAGATTTGCGGGTTTCCTCGCCACTTACCGCCTTTAAGTAGGTCTCGTTTTCTCTTCTCTTCTCGGATCCGATCTCGATTCCCCAAACCAACAATTTCCACGACTAACTTTCCCCGTGAGAATCGACACAGGGACAAGAATGAGCGGACTAAAATTGCAGTCGAACCACGGTTCACCACGGGTCCCGAGCAATAACTGGGACTACGCTCGATACTACCAAAACCAACGTTCACTACGATCCGACAGCTATACACACCCGCAACGATGTTCATGGACGCAGCGAGATGACAGTAACGGCAGAGACAGCCACGAATCAAGCTACTACACCACAATAAAGATCCCGGGGTCCCATATCAGCGCTCGATCGCTCTCCCAGAAGCTCGACCGACAATGCGGGTCTGGGAACTATGAGGTGGAGGTATTCATGACCGTTCAATATTGCTTCTGTCTATTCTTTCCGTCGGTACTTCGGGTCAGCAGCTGATCTTGTCTCTGTCTACAGGTCGAACAAGGCTTCTACGTCGTCAAGATCCCAACGAACCGATCAAGAACATGGAGGTCTAATCTCTGACCTCCGTCGAGATATCCCGTGCCAACAGCTGAATGCAACCTCAGCTGTGCGGTAAAGGGATTACCTGAAAGCCCGGGTTGGAGAAGGGTGAACTTTTTGGGATGAAAGGGGAGGAAGGCGGTTCCTGGGAGACTGAAACTTACCCTTCAACTGCGACCTATCTCTTCGAGCAGTCCTTTTGATTCGGCTTGAGACGATTTGGACCACAGGAAGACACACTGGGGTTGTCTGGAGATCCGGTTTTGAACATCAGCTGGTCAGGGTTGACGCAGACGGTGGCGCCGAAACACGACGACTACGATACATCCATATGTGTAAAATATTCTTGAGATGGTGGGACTGCACTGGATCGTACTGGAAGCTGTTCCGGTGGCTGAATCTAGCGGTAAGCTAAGATCTCCCCAGACGGATGGTTATTTGTCAAGCGATGTGGAAGCCTGTCGATACGGAGATCATTCAACGCTGGAGACACAGAAGGGGAGTTGCGAGTGGACAGTGAGGAGAGAAGGCGAAACAGATTAATCATCTGCTCGCCCCTTTCTCTGAAGTTCTCCAGTCCTCCTGGATCTGGACCACATTATTTTTCTTGAATGCATCTGATTTTCTCTTCTTTTTCTCACATTTTTCTTTTGTGTGGTTACACAAGATGGACGGAATAAAAACATGCATTAGGTACCTAGGAAAGGTACCTTTGCTATGATTGGTTGTACAGAGATTCTTCAGCCGGTGTCGCCGGACCTTCAGAGTGGCTGAGTAATGACGCCAGCAACACCGCCACAGGGAGAGAGCCGTCACAGTGTAGATCAGGAGCGTACAATTGGTCATATGTGGAGGCATCTTGATCATAGATTATAGATCTCTTTTCTTGGTTATGTAGATATTTTTGCCGTTTCTTCTCTTGCAGACTTGCCACTTCTTCACAACAAAATTCCATCTTACTTCCTGAGCTGAGCACGGCATTGGAATTGAGGTGCATCGCCCTTGAGATCCAGTCATAACTGTGCCCGGTTACTGATACTCTCCTCGATCTTGAAGCGTCACATTATTCACAGGCCAGTGACACACCCGGTAAGTATGACCGCCGCCAACCTTGATGGTCGATATCGCAAGTGCTTTGTCATTGGGCTGGTGACTGGAAAGTGGGTGGGTGTGTCCTAGCGAAATCTGATAGATACCTATGACATTGAGGTCAAAAGGAGCCCTCTGGTATATGCAGTCACATATAGCAATGATTTCGGCTTGGTTTTTAAGTAGCTGTGATAGTGGATGGACATAACTCAACGACATGGTATCGTTCTATTGGATGAAACCACATTTCTCGGCATTATTCGCCCCGAGGGAGCTACAAATCTATACCCATGCCAGTGATTGGTGGTGTCCAATCAAGCGTAAGCACAGTTGTATGTACTACATATCTAGAATGTATTATAGTAGATCCCTTCCGCTTTCTATTACTATATATTTGCATGCAAGGCTAAGTCTTTCTAGTAACAAGAGCTATGTCACGACTGTTGGAAAAGACGAATCTTATTGCAGTGCTATGGACTAAGATTCTACAGTAAAGAAGAAAAGAAGAAAAGAATCCTCAATGGCAGTTGCGTGACCGCGTAGATGTAATCGGCCTGCGAGAGCGGCACGCAGTCACGTGATCAGTCTTGGCCTGGCATCATTGCAGCACCACTGCGGGGCAACTGCGGGGCCACCATTCCCTTGTGGCTTGCCATGTGGCTGCGCCAATGGCTTGTCAGTGGGCACGCCTCACAAGCTAGACGTAATAATATATCTCAGACCTCTCGTTCTCAAGAGTCTATAGTTGAGAGCGAAGATCCCGGGTAGTGCAGTCAGTGACCCTAGAGAATGTATCAAACTAATCGCACGGGGAGACCGGGTGGGCAATGAGCCCATCCGAGCCAAGCTTGCCCTCAGGCTTGGATGGGCTTACCTCTCCTCAGGGCAGGCTGGGCTTGAGGGGATTCCCGGATGGGCTCGGCTGTTGAGGCTGATCAGCCGCCAAGATCCGGAGCAATATAAGTTTCCGGTCCGAAGACCTTGATATTGAAGCTATTCACACTTCCCAGGATGTTTCCAAGGACCAAGCCTTGGTGTTTTTACGGCTCCGGTTGGTGGCTTATATGACATGCGAAGGTTGGCAGATGGAAGGTAAGGTACTTTTGCTGGAACGCTTACCGCCACAGCTTGATTGAGAGGTGAAAACCCTTGAGATCTGCTGTCGTGGACGTTGATACCGGTTCATATGGCGGTTGAGTCACGGTAGCCATAACGACAGTAAGTCTCCATGAGTATTCCCTAGGAAACCTCTATGTTAGGGAAAATGCACTTCATACCTGGATGGGCTGAGGGTTCTCGACCTCGTGGGCTGTGATGGCTGAGAGAAGCGGCATGAGGGTTGACGTACCTTGAGAACCGACCACTGAGGTAGAGGGCAAATCACCTCTGATCAGGATATGGTAACCTTATCACTCTGTTACTGTCAGTTACTCAGTGATTTCTGGCATTACACTCTAACACTTTCCAAAGTTTGTCGCCTGTTAACCTACATGTGTTGTAGAGAACCCTTGCCGGGAGGCAAAGTTGTCCTTTTGCCGAGTGCATTTCGCATGTGTCCACAGATAACTTCAACAGCATATATATACCTGGTATAAAAGAACACTGCAGTTAAGGTTCATTGAGCAGATGATGGAGGCGAGAAGTCTATCTAAAATCCAACTAGTAAGTATAGTTTTATCGAAGAGTAATGCCGTTTGACAATCTAAGCGATTTGGCCGTCGATATCCAGCACGTAGGCTACCCAAAACATCACACCAGCACTGCCCAGTCTTAACAACAAGTTACTTATACAACAGGAATCCAACTCTTCAGCTACTACGATGCATCGAGTACTATCCTGTTCCATGTCGGATGACGTCGTCCTGATCGCGAAGTTAGGCGGAATGTTTGCTCAAGACAGTTTTGGAATATGCTAGTGGAAGGGTTGATCCGACGAGCAAGAGAAAGTGGACCCTACCACACCGATAGTACTCGGGGCTCGGATTTTGTAAATGTTTTGGCTGATCTCAACTTCGTAGGCCCCGCCAGGAAAGCGGCTGGAGAGCATGGAGTAAAGGTCGTTCACGCTAATCCATCGGCTGGGTATCTCCGACTCTACCGTGTGGGAGGGCAACAAATACAAATCACGATGTCTACCGTGACTATGTTCCGGGACCGTAAGGAACTGTGAGTTCATTGAAGAATAGAACGAGCTCGCCGGATAACGTGTAGGCAGGAAACTGGTGAGTTCTTCACGGCGAGAAAAAAACGGAAAAGAATCGTGTACTGAGAGGTGAGCCCATGTCATAACAGTCACCCCCAGGCAACCGATATAAGAGCATCTGGAGGACAGCCTCAACTTTATTCAAGTCGTGATTTGGAAGTCCCAAAGATTCGGTAGTGAGAATGAAGGCTATCAACCCAGCGTCATGTTACGCAGGCTTGGCTCGAGATCCCCTCACATCGGGTATGGCTGTACAAAGAGGCTTTTTGATGTCTGCCATACTTGGTATCCTCAAGAGCCAACCTTAATGTTACACTGGCATAAGAAGGGCGTGTGGCTTGCATAAGTGTTGATTAAATTATGCATTACCTGAAAGGCAGATTGTGTCAAGAATCAGCCATTCTGATACTCGTATTTTGTTCGTTCCTGATAGGCCCTAACGTGGCTCACCATACGAATTAGGTGGTGCAGACACTCGGTGAACCCCAGCCAAGGCAAACCTGCAGGCCGTTCCGTCCTCATCCGGCTGCGCCTTCGGAAAAGGGTGAGACCGCACCTCTGCCGTACTCTTGGCATCTGAAAGCCGGAGTCGGAGCCTATCAGGTCTATGAGGCGATAATTGGGAAGATGCAAGCGCCAATGGTCAATCCAGGGCTGTACACCTGTTGCATGAGTTCTCCCTTGCATCCTCTAAGTTCTGCAGTGAGTTGCAGCAAACTCTGGATTGTGATGTATTGCGCCCTCCACAGCTTGGAAACGCCCGAGGCGCACATGTTAATGGTTGAGATTTGCTGTACAAGTGCTGGCGGCAAGGTATTCGTGGGTTGATACTGAGGCGCGTCCATGCCGGCACCAACGTGTTGCACTGTCAGCTTCTACGAATGCGGTCAGCGGGCAGGCCCGATCTCAAACAGAGGGCTCACCGCGGCTACCCTCCCTCGCCGACGGCTTCTGATTGTAGAGACAAGAAAAAAGAGTGGTTATCCGATGTAGGTACTAACCTTAATCAAATATAGATAACTTCAAAACAGGTTAAAATTCATGATAGACAAAGAAGGTAAAAGAGATCTCGAGATGGACATCGGTTCGAAGAGTGACACGCTGTTCTCAAAGACTGCTGGTGGTACATTCAACTCCTTCTGTCCTGATCCATGGCCTTTCATGTCCGCATAAACGAGCCCAGCTTTGAATTCTGTCCCTGTGCCACCTTTTGACACTTTTGTAGCATTTGTGGCGTTAAGGCAGCTAAAATGTGCAGCTTTCATTGCATCGCTCGCATCTCCACAGGGACCCGGTGACCACAAGACGAAAATGGAAATGCTTCCTGTCGACACGGGAAAACAGAGCACCTAAAGATCGGTGGATGGTACCATACCGTAGTCGATAGAGGCGGTGTACAGACAGAGGAGACATCGTTTGCTTCCGCTGCCAGACCTCATAAAGAGAAGTCTTAGAGCTGAGAGCGAATAGAACTGGGATGAGAGAGGCGCGTGCCTGGAGCGATCCCTGCTTTCTAGCCTAGTAGGCTCTCGCCAGGGCATATCCCGGCTGCCAGTTATTCCGGTGATCGTCTGGTCAGCCAAGGCAACTTGAATCATTGCAGGCAATTGGAAGTTCAAGCTGTGGATATCCACAGATGGAAATGGTATTTCAGAAGGATCAATACAGTTTAAATAGGTTACCATAGCCTTCTAGTACAAACGTGCGCAGGATGGCCCAGATCCAAGGCAACTTCACCATAGATCATGTCATTAGACGCAAGCTTGGATATTGAACGTTGGAATTTGGAAATTTGCGAACCAAAAATACCAACAAGTGAAACCTGTACGCCTTTTTCGTGGGACGGGCGAGACACGGTCTGTTGTTGCATCACGACCTATAAAAGGTTTACGGCTGGCCTTATTATGGTATCATCCATCGCCGTGACTTTCTCGACTTTCGCTCTATCAATCAACTGATGCCATTCTTTGGACCCATGAAGCTTGCAAGCAGCACGACGCTCCTTCTACACCGCTCTTTATCAAAAGATTACAGGGTTACTTGTACATAACCTGCCGCCTAGGCCTACCAACCTGCCGCCTACCGTAACTGTCATTTGCTTCCTCGATTGGTGAGCATGTCACATTCTCCTCCGAGCAACCCTCCGACCCTCAACATACCGGATCTCAACGACCACAACAATTTCCCAACATTCCCTTCAAGATCAACAGCATCGCAACGTCAGCAACAAAGCTACAGTGTATCACAAAGACAAATCCAAGATGTCTACGATCGCGGGCACAGCTCTCAACCTCAAGCTAGCCCGGTCTCAGCACCACCTCCTCAGGTATCGGAACCGAGGTCGTCCGAGCAATCGGGCTCTAGGTCGGAGCATTCTGAACCCGTTCTGGAGTTAACTGATAAGCTTGAGAATATTCTATGCCAATCAGATGATGGAGAGTACTATCCACATGGATCCTTAGAAAGTCTTCTCACCGTGGATGTTGTCAAAGAGGCCTTGCTAGAGGAGCGCAAAAACCTTGTCAGTATCAAGGATGGACTCGTCAGCGCAAAATTCACAGAAGAGAGAATTGTTGAATACGCTACCAAAATCTGCACACCCATGCTCAGACAACACAAGATGCCGGATGGTAGCACTTCGAAGATAAGCTCCAGCTTCTGCAAAATGTTTGCGATCCTGGTGCGGATCCGACGGTGCTGGGACATTGTGCTCTTGGTGGATGATGAGATCTGTGATGCCAATCTTCCACTGATAGCTGTGTTTACTGGAACAGCAAAGCGGCAGAGTTTGCGGCTTCGCATAGACCCCGAGACAGAGCTCCGGTGCTTTAGCAACTGGGCAAAGGTGCCTGTGTGCCACAAAGACTTCGAAAGCCATCAGTGGGCTACGATTGCCCCATTCTTCTCTAAAGGAGAAGAAAACAACGTCAAGTTGTACCAACTGTCTCCAAAAGATATCTTGCCATGGAGCTGCGTGGAAAACGAGAAGCCAGTTACGGGAGGATACAGCTGGGTAACTCACGTCAAAATCAACCCTAAGCATCACAACTTCGATGAATCTGAGGCAAGTCCACCCCTGGAGCTCCTTTCAATGTCTTCTTTCCTCTCTGGGGTCACTCTCGGTCTCTAACTTTATGTTTCCTGATTTCCCAATCTCCCAGATGAGTGATGGGACATTTGCAGTAAAACACATCAAGGCGACCATTTACGGGCTAGCCACGAACAATAACACCACTGTACAGCCAGTAACACAAGACATCGCCCAGGAGTTGCTGCAGGATTTCAAACGCGAGATTGAGATCCTCAACATGTTCAGTAACTCGTCGAACAAGCACTTGATCCAGCTGTTGGTGGCCTTTCAGAGGGGAGACCAGTGCTGTCTTGTATTCCGATGGGCTGAGTCTGACCTGCTCAACATGTGGAAGACTGTGAAGCGAGGTCCTCCACTGCAGAAATCCAGCTTGCGGTGGTTTCTGGAGCAATCACGCGGTATTGTGAGTGGGCTCTTCAAAATCCACAACTTTCAGTCAACCTTCGACCGGACAGCCGACGATGAACTCACGAGCAGCGGCGAAGATAACCCCAAACTCTTTGGGCGACATGGTGATATCAAACCGGAAAATATCCTCCACTTTGTGTCTAAACGTAGCACCGAAGAACTTGGCACCCTGGTGATCACCGACTTTGGCCTCTGCCGTTTTCACAGCGAGACATCGAGGACATATCTTCCAACCCGCCCGCATCAAAGAACCCCAACATACAGGCCTCCAGAGTGCGAAATGAAGGGCGCCATGATATCAAGGTCTTTCGACATTTTGTCCCTAGGCTGTGTCTTGTTGGAGTTTATCTCATGGTATCTGGGAGGCTGGGAGCTGGTCGACATCTTTGTGCAGTACCGCAAGGCACCAAATCTGCTGATGCACGGCTTCAATTCCGATCAGTTTTTTGAGATTGTGAGTGTAGGGGGTAAGATTACCAACGGGCCACAGCACATCCGAGTCAAGCTTGAAGTTCACGAAGTAAGTTCCTCCTTGTGTCACTCCACTGCCAAAAGGATTCTCCTGTCGTGGGTGTGCAATTGATCAAAGTGCACAGAGACTGACCAGTTTTGTTTGTGTCACCCATAGTTCGTCCAAAATCGTCTACACACTCACCCAGATTGCTCGGATATTATGCACAAACTTCTGGATTTCGTCATGAAGAGCATGTTAGTCGTCGAAGGCAACACCCTGCGCGGGCAAAGGGCGAATTGTGCCAAAGTTCAATTTTTCCTCAATGACCTGTGCAGTGACCTCAAGAACATCCCTACGCTTGTAGGCACTCCTCGAGCTTGTGAAAACCTCGAAGGCTTTCAGCCAGATGCGGTGCAAATCCTGCTTACCGATGAGTCATTGAGGATGCTGAAGAAGAGACCAACAGAGGTTCGGGAACATGGAGGTAGAACGATCAGGATGACGGAAGATGAACGTGACAGCAGTGGCAGACGCTATTCCAGGACTTCGCCAAGGCGCAGCAATACCTCACCGTCGCCCACTGAAGAGCTGTCATCGGATTATAGATGATAGACAGGGTTTCCGTTCATAACAGGAATGCGAGGAAGCAATGAAGGGAGAGAAGAAAGTGTTCAAGGCTGAGGTCTAGTTACTGTATGAGGGAAGTTATTGTTTTTAGAAGATACCTATCCTTGAACTGCTCTTAGGATCTGATTTTCATGATCACGTTAACATTATAACATCCGTCTCCAATACACACAGCGCTCCGGTGTTCAGTGTGCTTCCCCAATCCTCCCACGCCCACTCGTTGTCCCTCAGAAAAGATCAACGACGGTCAGACTGCCTCTGGTAATGCACCTGATTATCCTTGATGACCTGTAGCTCTGTCTGATGGTATGCATACACAATTAGTATAGAGCTTTATGGAAAACGCTAGCGATTTTGTAAAAGTAACAAGGCAGATTTCTGCCTTTGCCGGATGTCATACCTCAGACAGACTTCGAGGCAGGATCAGGACATACTGTCCCATCTCAATCTGGGTACCGCCCATTCAGTGTCAACGGGGAACTTCAGTAGTAGTGGGTGCACTTCTCTGGGCAGCGTGTCACGGACATCAACAGACCATGGCTGGGCGGGAAACAGCCTGTTAAGCTCATCCTCCAGAACCTCGGTGTCATGATACCGGAGTTGAACAACCTGCCGAACTGGCATTTTTGTCCGAGGGGTTCTGGTCAAGCGTGCGTGCGAGGCTAAGATTCCAAGTCTCGGTGAGTCAGGTGTAGGAAGTACCAAGTATAAAGGTTATGATTGGCGGCAAGTAGATTTCCGAAATTGCTGTCGGGCGAGTGGCTTTGGTGTGGTAGACTCTACCGCGGGGGGCTGTAGTCACACCGAAATGCAGAATAAAATGGGAGCTAAATTTGTTCGTGGGATGGGGGCTGGAAGCCATGAAGAGAACGAATACTTTCTCTGCCGACGGTTCCCATGATTTATCTTGAAATCAGCTTCAAATATTGTTCAAATTCGAGGTACCTAGCAAAAGCTTCAGTTCACAACTCGGAAAAGATGGACGCTCCTCTGGAGCTTCCTGTTGTGGTCCGCGCATGGCGTTGCCGTCAGTATCAGTCGGGCGTCCAAGGCTGGCAAGGCAGCTATGTCGCTAGACTGTTGCATATGCAAGATGGGGAGGATTGAGAGCCACACCTTAAGTGATTACAGAAAGCCTGGTCTAATGGGCCGATGAGGCATCCAATTTGATAACAGCATGTGATATCGATAGGTAGAGTGACAAAGATGCATATGTGCCCGACAACTGTGAGTGAGATTCATGGCTGCTGAGATGTGCTTCAATCCAGTTTGAAGTGTTGAACATTTCCCCCGCTCTGAGCCTGGGCAGTTTCCAAGTGTGCCTTGGCACCCTAACTTATATCCATAGTAGGTATGTACCTTAGGTAGCCACCCAAGACCAAAGGTCTCCCTCGGTGGTGCTCTAGGAAGGCGGGCGGGGTGAGGATCGTCCCATTGGCTACTGTCATGATCTCAAGGTGCCATACTTCCCACACTTTCTCTGCCCGAGGTGCTGCGTCCTGAATGCTCCATTCTGCATTGCTGCCGTCATAGCGGCTGAGCGACAGCACAAATGTGCACTTTCAAGAAGATGGTGTCAATGTCACTCACGTGTAATCAACTCCGAGGTTGGCATAGTAATTGCCATGCCATCTCGACCGCCTAACCTAACCAAGCAGGCACTGACTTCTGTGGAAATTTTGGGACATATGAGTTGATTTCACTTCATCTTGTGCTATCATGTTGAGACCCTGTGCGTACTTCGCTCAGCTGAACTTTGCCATACGATCATGAAGTACGCAGCCAACATGGACTGGCCATTGGACGACACGAGCTTCTTGCAAAGAAATTTCAATCTTTTCCAATATCGTCAACGCCAGGTTCAGCCAGTTCGTGCTGTTTACTGCTTCCACAATGAGAAGGCATGGCCTCCGTGTATCCCGGCCTCCGCCGGCTTCAGTCACTAACAGATGAGTAGAGAGCAATGGAAGATAGGATGTTGGCCAATGATGAGGATATACGTACTTGGTTACAGAACGTACGTCTCCGGTTTTGAACCTTTGTCAGTTTAAGAGACCTTACCTAAGCAAAGCAATACAGACCACCAGCAACCGGAGAACGAGCTGCGGATTTGCCTCACTGTACGTCGGATACGGAGACTGTTCGAGTCATTAGTACCACAGGATACATTTGCTGATTAGTCAAAGACTTGCACCGCGCCACGCGAGTAGATCAGTCCAGCTCCGCGCTCACAATCCAGCAAACCTTCGCTATTTACCCTTCTCGCGGGAAGCATTTGTGCAAATCACAAAGGAACTCCCTCTCCATGGGGACACTGTTCGTGTGATCAGCAGAACAGATGTTCCATTTTTCGAGGAGATAAACCTGGTTGACTCGCCAATCTCTTGCCCAGGAATATGTGCGATCCTTCTGCAATCTTCAAGTGTTGGCAATATATCAAACTCTGAGCAGCTGACTTGAAACCAGACTACTGCTGTAGAACGTCAGCTACATGGGCAGGAGATATGGCGGTATCTTCAGTGTTTTACCCCGACACGGGATTTACAGCGGCGGTGATTTTTGGATGCTCTGATGAAGTCTCCGAGGGAATCGCTGCACGCATAGAAAATTCAGAAGATGCCTGGACCCATCCTATGCTTATCATGGGTATCATCGCAGAGATTGAACGGGAGCGGCACATGAAGTTAGTCCAAGAGCATGTTTTCAACTTGCTGCAGCGCGTTCGAAACGTGAGCAATGCTGGAATAGTATCTGCCTCATCACAGCTGTCCAAAGAGGACTATTCCGTCAATCTCTGGATATCCGTGAGCCAGCTGAGCACGTCCCTGAAGACCTGGAAAAAGCAACTGCTAAGAATGGAAGAACACACTGGGGAACTCGAAAGAGATCTTTTTGGAACTGACAAAACTAGAACGCCGTCAACCAAAAAAGACGATTGGAAATTGAGTGCAAGGAAGACTGGGCGGAAAATTCAAAAGAGGCTCAAAGAAATTGTTAACGAGTACGAGGAGAAGTCCCAAGAGTGTTCCATGGTTATAGACGGAATGACGGTCTCTGCACAACTGGTTAGCTACCTCACATGAGTTCCTCAACGTCTGTTTGAAACCTGAGCTCATGCTGACATCTTGAATAGTCATGGAATCAGATCGGATATCAAGACACCCAAACCAACCTCAAGATCGCCACAGCTACGCGACAAGACTCAAATCAGATGCGGTCGATCGCATTCCTCACCATGATTTTCCTTCCCGCGACTTTTCTCTCTGTAAGTATCGATCAAGCCTGAGCTTTCTCCTGATCCGCGCACGGTTTGAGAGCACTGAACTGATAATTGGTGGCGGTTAGTCTCTGTTCTCGACGACCTTCTTCAATTGGAGCCCCAGTGATGACGAGAAAATTGTCTCCTCGTACTTCTGGGTATATCCTGTACTTGCGGTGCCTATCACCGCCGTTGTGGTCGTCTGCTGGTATTGTACAACCAGACGGCGAATTGCCAGGAATAAAGCGCCGCTCAACGAGAAGCTGATTGACTGAGTTGAATCATGGATGGAGGATGAGGAAAAATTATGTACCCGGAGCATCGCCCAATCACAGCGCTGCATTTCAGCCATTGAACCACGGTCGGGACGCCAAGACATCAGGTGTCAGCCCATGGTTCCAAAAGGGACAGGTGCAGTGGTAGAGTGACTGTGTGACGCGTGGCTAAATATCAGGCAACTTAATCAACATGGTTCCCAGAAATTCGAGTTTCCCTCCCACCAACTGTCATTTATCCTTGACTTTGTTTTCCAAAGTTCCTGCTCACTACTTCGTGATAAGTCTACTTCTGAAGACCCCGACGCCATCTCGAACCCCTCTCCGACAATTGGATTCACCGAGCAACTTGGTCAAGGCGTCTTGACCATGGGCATCGACCCACCAGTAATTAACGGAACTCGACATCATCCTTCAACGCTTGCTCGGGATTTTGTCCTGTCCACTATGGTACGAAGTATGCTTTCCAAGACCCTCTCTTCCTGCTTTTTAACTCTGGCCTCGTGGCCTTGTCTCATCGTCACCTTTATGGCTAACACGAACGCTCTTTTCAACAGTAGACGTTGATGCGATACGCACTCGGGACTTTCGTTAGTCCGCTGCACACGCAATCTGCCCGCCTGGCCTTCCGGTTGGCCCGCGATCGTCCGCCCACCTTCAAACCAACCCTCGTGATCATAAAACTCGCCGAGGCCATGGCCACCGAATCGTTGCAAATTCGGCCACGATGTACCTGCGTTTGATGCGACAGCCTGAAGCGTAAACCACCGGTTCATTTTGTGGTAACAGAACATTTTGCGCCGGCTTGTCAGACCATGCTCATTTTCGCTGCACGACATGCTTCAAGGCTGACGATCATGGCGAGTCGATGCAGCTATCATTCCTCAATAGGGAATGGTGACAAGCGGTGATCGAGCAACGTCCCAATCTCTCGGATACCGGCAATGGCCTCAGCACACCACCACAAGACCCTTGGCTATACATACTCGCATAGCAGCCTGTTCCCCGGGTACAGGCAATGTGTCCTGGTGTCTCACCGAACAGGGCCGAATGCTGTGTGCTCTGTCAGACGTACTTTCTTCGTGGGGGTGATCCGGCTTCGGACTGCCACGGGATTTTCTATTTGCTTGGGAGGCTGAAGCAAGCACTGCCGTTGAGTGCCACGGATCTTAGCCCATGAACATAGCACCTGAATGGTATCTCGGCTGCGGTTCAGTTTGGGGTACTGCTGACTTTCCGTTGCATCCTGCAACTAGGCAACAAGCATGGCAGATTCTTTTGGCCCCAGTTCAATTTCAGGAAACAAGCCCCTTCCACTTCCGGAAATTAATCATGAAAGGCCAAAGCTGGCCAGCTCCTGCCGGTTCTTTGCAACGACTCCTCAATACTCTTAAGACACCATACCAGCTGCTTGTCTGAAGCATTCCTCGCCTGCGTAGTAGCATTCCAGAGGCATCTTACCTGCCAGATCACCAGCCTGTCTCGGCCGATACACTTAGGTTCTCGCCCCCGTCGTTACCACCGCGCCGGGAGATTGCCGTACTTTTGCACGAGACCCGCCTTATGCGCTCAACATGTCCCGTGACCACCCTCGCCGAGTTTTGCTAGTCTATGAGCAGCCATGCCGAGAGATAAGCTCCGAGGACCTTTATCATGCACTCATTGCGACTTACGGCCCTGGCAAATTTACCGTTGATGTAGGAATATCTTCCAATTGGCACTTACCAAACGATTATCCGGTGTTTCCTCTGTGATGCTAACCGCCAGTCTTATGGATAGGTTGAGCAGAACGTTTTCATCATCACCATCTACAGCGACTGAGGTAGCGGGAGATGCAGCGCCCACGAAGGATAAGGGGGACTGTCTTTGCCTAGACCTATTTCTTTGCTTCTACATATTGTTTCCTTTCTTGATATTTTCTGCTGGGGACTCTCGGAAAAGTTATGATAGACTGGCAAGACAGAGCAATCCTACTACCTAGATTGTATACGTTGGACGGATTGTAATTGGCGGCCGTGGTCGACTGACAGCTGCAACCATTATTCACTACTTTTTCTACACTCAACATCCCTCGTATTTTTATTTCCCACCTTGCCCGTGAAAAAGCTTCAACACCACACCTCACCCGGAAAGATCTGGGTCAAGCAAATTAGGAAAGGGACATATTCTGACCTCATCCTACAGCAGCAGGACGTTGGACCCTCTCTTTTTCGCAAACTGGACCCATATGTAACAAGCCTCCCGTTCTCGGAGCTTCACATACATGTACAACTCCAGTCTGCGACGTACTTTCCACAAGCTTGGTGAACAGTGAACACACCTTCACCTCGACTTGGATACGAGTTTGCTAATAATTACATATTGATAACGCATGCTGGTAGCCGCCGCCGCCGAGCAAGCACACAATTTCTTTTGCAGGCCTGTCAATCACGCCGCGGCTAGATCGACGGTAGAAATCAGCTAAATCGATAGTAGTCCTGCCTTCTCCATGTGGTAAAGTCATTTCGGTTACTCACCTCCAGACCTTGATGCGCGTTTTTCTCCATTAAAACTGCCCAGGCGGTATCCGAACCCGAGGGTTGTCGGTAGCAAAAGTCCAAATATGGATACATCACCGTCGGTTGCCATTCATTGATGTAGCATGTGAAAAATCCCGTATCCTTTCCATTAAGACAGAGCCTCATAACGCCTCTTTACGGAGAGGCGTTTTGGAGACCGACATTTCTACTGGCCAGTCAATGCTGAGATGAGAAGAATCTGGCCTGTGACTTCGAGATTGAAGGAGAATTTTAGTGTTTGCCAAAGCAAGCCTCATCATTCTCAGGGCCTCCCACCAAACAAAGCGAGCTGTGTTGCCACATATTTCAGCAGAGATTTGCAAACAGGAGACCCGCGGGCGCCGGAAAAATTTTCAGCGACCTCATTTACTGGCCGGGCACCCTGGCCCTGGCTGGCCTTGCAATGTCCATCATTGATTATATTGTACAAACAATTTGCGTGCATAAGACAGTGCATAACTAGTTATAATGATTCTCATTTATTTCGTTCTTGTTGTGTTTGATGCACGGCTTGGATTGATGGTTGCAAATTATGGAGCAGGTGGGTTGCAAGTCTGGTCTTCCGTGAAATATTCGTACTACCCCCCTGTCACTACGTCCCCACAAGCGGTTAACCGATCAACCTGTGTAAACAAACCCCCTTTTGTCTTACGCCCCCCTAGTGGAGGTTTGCATGTACATTGCCACTGCAAACATGGTTCCGTTGGTTGCGTCGTAAGTGATATCGTTCTACATTTTTCTTTCTTTTTTTTCACCTTGATTTGCAACCACGGGCTGGGCTTTGTGCCATCGAAAACGCAAGAAGCAAAAAGCCCATAAAAATTTGTCAAGCGAAAGGCAAGGCGCTCTTCACAGGCGCAGAGGAGAATTTCCCACCTGTCCACTAAAATGTCCATATCCACCTTCATCTTTCACACTCGTCTTCCCTAAAGCCACTAAGTCCCGATTCTCTCACCGAAAACTCGAGTCTCCTCATGCTTTGCCCTCTGATTTGATCACTTAACAGTCGTGGAGCACTGGCACCGCGTCATCCGCAGGTAGCTGCGTCCACATTGCGCTGATCAGCTGGGGACGACGGGAGGCGAACAGTGCAACCGTCGTCGGCCTCCATGCTTTTGAAGAAAGTGACTGGTCATTGTCGAGTCAACGGGGGCAGTGACCAGTCACAGCATCCACGACAGTCGATCATGGTGCCCAGCTTCAGCTGCATCCACTCAAACCTCCATCAGCAATCTCGCAGATGCGCACAGCCACTGACGTTGGGGTTAGCTCGGGTTTGATGGCAGCCTATTCGTACACTATTCCATGATCAGCTGTCATTCACGTCAGGATTATCTCACTCAGAGTCGCTGTGGACCACTCGATCAAGTATACCTACCCAAGCACCCACCAGCCACACCTGACTCAGATCCCCAAAACAGAGCACGGCAGGACGCTGTTGATGCTGATTTTCAAACTGTGCCCAAGAACCTGTCAGCCAGTGTCAACTCAGATCTTGAAAACAGAGCACAGCAGCACGCTTGACTCATGTGGTGATTTTCGAGTTGCGTTGCAGAAGACCTTTGGCGAGAAGCTGTTGGTTCTTTAGACGCTAGGCCAAGAGGTACTACGACACCAATAGCTAGCGGCATACCCATGCAGGCAGAAATCCCACAGGTTACAAGCTGTCAAGCGCTGGAGCTAATGCTGTTATGATGTCCTATCATCTGCATGAGTGCTGGCACTGCAGCTAATTGGCCTGTGGGGAAGTGTCATGGCACAGTAAGACCAAAGGTCTGGGCAGAGGCACGCAGAGGAATCTTGACTGTATTGACGAAAATACTACTACAAAGAGAGTAAAAGGAAGGAAAGGAAGAAAAGGAATCCAAAGGAAGGAAAGCCTTCAAATAGGCTGTAGTGGATCCACCTGACCAGAGCCGTTAGGGCAGCCGTCAGGGCAGCTGCTGGGCAGCGCCGTGACATGCACCCTTCTCCAGCAGCATCCGGGCGATCTCCGTGTGGCCTTCAGAGGAAGCGGCATAGAGAGCGTTGCCATAGACGCCACCCTGTGCATTAACATCTGCACCTTCTTGTTATGGTACGTGATCTAACAACAAGGTTGTACGAAGGAGAGGAAAGGTTGGTGGGGTAGCTGGCTGGTGGAATATACTCAGCCAGCTCTGAGGACCCACTACTGGGTCAGACCCACGACCAGGGCACAGGGCAAGTCACGGTCAATACCGTGACACTTCTCCAGTGTCATGGCATGACCTCTCCTTCTTATCTTTCCTTAGCTCTGCAAGCTCAACAACAACCACTACAATGGCCATTTACCTACTGTAAGGCCTTTGACGAAGATCCCTACTTTGTTAGCCACTGGGTATAACACCTCCCACAGATCTCTTTCCACACGTAGGATCTTCTTCCTTCCTTACCTTAGAATTAATTTACCATTCTACCAAGTACTACAGTCCCTGTGACCTGCCACATCCAGCAGCATCTGGGCGATCTCTTTGTGGCCTCTAGAGGAAGCGGCCTGGAGAGCGTTGCCATACTCGCCACCCTGTGCATTAACATCTGCACCCTTCTCCAGCAGCATCCGGGCGATCTCCGTGTGGCCTTCAGAGGAAGCGGCATAGAGAGCGTTGCCATAGACGCCACCCTGTGCATTAAGATCTGCACCCTTCTCCAGCAGCATCTGGGCGATCTCTTTGTGGCCTCTAGAGGAAGCGGCATAGAGAGCGTTGCCATAGATGCCACCCTGTGCATTAACATCTGCACCCCTCTCCGGCAGCATCCGGGCGATCTCTTTGTGGCCTTCAGAGGAAGCGGCCTGGAGAGCGTTGCCATAGATGCCACCCTGTGCATTAACATCTGCACCCCTCTCCAGCAGCATCCGGGCGATCACTTTGTGGCCTCTAGAGGAAGCGGCCTGGAGAGCGTTGCCATACTCGCCACCCTGTGCATTAACATCTGCACCCTTCTCCAGCAACATCCGGGCGATCTCTTTGTGGCCTCTAGAGGAAGCGGCCTGGAGAGCGTTGCCATAGCCGCCACCCTGTGCATTAACAGTCAGCCTACCTCCAGCGTAACCTCTAAGGTAGAGGTAATGAACATATCGAAATATGGGCATCACAACCAGCCAATGGGAAGACCACACTGTTAGATATAAGAAATGAAGTGACCTACATCCAAGTCGCTACTCCTTGACGGCCCCCCCGAAGCTGTTCCTGGATTGGCGGAATTTTTCACTTTCATTTGGTGGAAGAGACATCACAGCAATTTTTTCAAGATGCTCCAGCAGGTGGCCCCGGATGTCGAATTCTGGATTGTAAGACGCACAGAGGGTACATCCGCTGGTGAAAGTACTCTCAGTGGCGAGTCCGGCAAAGGTGTCTTTTGCAGGAATTGAGCTCCGCTGGACTAAGCCCGGCAACTCTTCTGCGGAAAACGCCTGGGAGTGGCATTCCTGAAGGTGTTGTTCCAGCTCGTCCGCAGTATCGTAAAACACAAGCTCTGGTTGATGAGGGACAGGACACTGCCAAATAAGAGTGTGGCTCCACTGTAGATGGTAGATCCAGTCCTCCGAAGACTGATAAAGACGGTCGCCTTCAATGCAGTCTTTGAACAAGCATACATACGGCTCCAAGTCTCTTAGAACGTGGCGCCTTTGGCATAAAGGAGGTGGTTAGTAATCCGGTCATGAACCTCAGGTAATTAATGAAAACGAAATGATTTTGAACATACGTCCACTTCCAGTTGGTTTCCTTTGCTTCTTGCAAAGGCCTATCATCTTGGCTTGATGTCTCTTCATCTGGTGTCTCTTCAACATCTTCCCGGTCCACCAGACGGAAACAAATAATGCAACGTGGCATATACGCTGGTAGTGGAGGAACTTCAATGTGATGGCGTCTTGTGATGGCTGTGCGTGAAGTCACGACATCGAAGCTCTTTTTGCCAGAACGGACGGCACTTGCGTTTAACGAGGAAGCAATAGTACCTGAAAGGGGAGGCCGAGGGGTCGCATAGTTAGGGTTCAATGGATTTCGACGTTCCCCGGCATGGGAACCAGTCTTGCTCGTCCCAGTCACGGGCCTGGTACGAGAAGTTTGCGTTACGGGCTGGTTTACCTCGTTTTCGCTTTGGCCAGGAGCTACATCGCAGGACTGGCTTAGCTTTTCTTGGTGACGCTCCCTATACCGATGTTTCATCCTTCTGAACTTGGCAGCGGAGACGATGCGATTCGTGATATGTTCTGGTATTTGAACCCCCGCATCCGTGCTAGCACTCGCAAAACCGTCGCCAGTAGCGGCGCCTCGTTTGGGCAGCGCCAGGAATCGTAGATGGGTCTGCACACAATCCTCAAGGTCCTCCATCTCTTTCATATCCGCCATCTCCGATTTTTTGATACCGTGAAGGTCGTCGATGTCGCCTTTACTGTCCGATTCTGTCATGGCTTTTCTGAGACTCTCGAGCCGCATGATATATTGCCTGATTTTTGCATCTTCTGAGGCGGAGACGGGTTTTCGCAATAAGGAGCTGAGCCGGTAGATTTGGTCCAAGGTTTGATTTGCTTTCTTGATCGGGTCTTCCTCTCGAATGAACATCTCCAATTCATCCAGCGATGTGGGATTGGTGTCCGAAAGGGCACCTGAATGCTGGGAGGATAGTGACACGGAGCTTGCTGAGTCCGACTCGTTCCCCGTTGGCGTGCGTGTGTCGAACTGCAAGGCAGGGTGCAGACTTTCTGCCTCGTTTTCATTTTCTTCTTCGATCGATCTGAGATCTACCGCGTCCGCAACATGGGAATGGAACGTGGTGAGCATTGACACAAAGACCTCTTGAATGTCTCTGTCGTTCCTCAGCCGGTGATCCATTGACCCGTTTCCTCTGGCCATGGCTCCATATTGATGAGACCATAGCTCGAGGCGAGAAAGCAGGTCCTGAAATTGGATTTGACGAGAATCTGGAGCGTCCAACTCGGACCGAGACCCTCGTAAGGACTGCGCATCCCAAATGCGTCTCGCACATCGCGAAGTGATACCATAAATTGTCTCCTCCATGACGATTCGTATTCCGCTTTGTAGTTTGGAAGCCGTGAAAAACTCTTCTCAGGTTGAGAGACCCGCTGCATCTGTAGACTCGGAGGGCTTTGTTGAGGGTTTGCAGAGCCTCAACGGGGAAGGAGTGAGCGGGGTCATTCGAAGTTGAGACGCTGACTGAAGAGTGGCTGTGCATTAGCTGGGTCCTGCTGCTGCTGTCCTGCATCAACCAGTCGGGTTGACGAATTCAGCCACATGGCTGCCCAACACGATGCCTGCCTGACTGAGGCTGGAGTCGGGATGTGGATGTCGTGGTGACGGCCTTAAGTTAAGCTACTGGAGGCTTGAGGATGCGGGGTCGGCATCTTGAGAGCTGACTTATCAATTCTCATCGCCGCTTTCATTTGACAACGAAGCGAAGATCCGAGGGATAATAGCAGTACCCCCTCGCAATCAAACCCCGAAACCTGACGTAGATAGAGGTGTCTTTGACGAACTTATTTCAGCATTCATCGGACACTTGGCTGAATTTGGCCTGGCTGCGATCCCCCCACCGCCATCACGGAGAAAGGCTTGGACCGACATTGCCTGAGCAGAACCACCCACGGCCACACGCAATGTCAGGCCTGGAGATCACTGGCGTTGTTCTCGGTGTTATCCCCCTCTTCATCGCGGTCTCAAAGGCTTATGGAAGACAGATCGGGGCCGTCAAGCACGCGGCCTCCTCGAAGAAATCGGCTCAAGACATTCCCCCTTTCATTCACAAGCTGAAGCACTTGACCAAGTCGGTCGAAGAGGAGTTGGACAATCTCATCAGTTGTCTGTCCACGCTCTCACAAGCAGAAAAGGAGGATTTTAAGACACGAGACTTGGTGCAGTGGACTGAAAACACTCATGCTGAGCTTTCTAGGGCTTTGCAAATATTTTTTCCTCGTCCCGGTGATTATGAGGCCTTTCAAAGAATCATCAAGGGCGTGATGCATGCGCTATACCGTCTGGTGACGAAAAGTCGCTTCTTGAATATCGAGCAATTGCAACGCAAGGTAAGACTTCGTGCCCTAGTTGACACACCCCGGTCCTTGAATAGCCATCTGACATCTTCATTAACAGGATCCACTTAAGATGATCCAGAAGCTGAAAGAGCTTCAGCGTGATTATAACGTGTCTCAGATGGAGTTTTCAGAGCGTTTCAAGTTCTTCCGCAGTGAACGTGGGTTGAATAAATGCCTTAAGGGCCTGGACTATTGGAGGCTTGAACTGGAGAAACTTATGAAAAAGGCTACGCCTGGACGACTAACTCTGAGCCCCCCGTCCCCGGTGGTTGGCCCGCTGCCATCCTACACTCCAGTCCGGGAGATAACTAAATGTCTCTTTGCCTCCCTACACGACAGATGGGATTGCAACTGCGTTTCGGCCAACACTGCGCTTCTCTCCGCCCACGAGGCTCGTTTCTCACTTGCCGACTGCGTATGTCCCGGGACTCTCTCACAAGATATCCTTGAGGTCGGCTTTCATTTCATCATTTCTACTGTCGCGGGACAAATGGCCAGGCAGTGGGTAGAGGCTTTGGTGACGGCCCCAATCGATGCAAGGTTCGTCAAAAATCACCGAAACAGATATCCCCTATTTCCCCAGGAAAGAGTGTCTCACTAATTCCATCCACGCTAGGAAAGTCCAAGGCATGTACAAGGACAAGGAATCAGTGACTCAAATATGCGTCGCCACAACCCGGCTTGCGGATACTCCCCGTTGCTGGACGCTTGTCGTAGAGAGAGCGGATCCATCCCTGGCACAGACTCAATGTTCTAAGGTCTGGAGGACGCACCCGTGCGATAAAAGGTTTCATCCTCCTGGTGGTCTGGAGACCGCAAGATCTCTCAAAGCATGGCTCGCCGATCCGAAAAACAGACCTCCTGAGGCCGATATACGAATTCTGGCCCGGACCCTAAGCTACTCTCTCTTACAACTCCACGAGAGCCCCTGGCTCGGCAAGCAGTGGAACAAGAATCACCTATTCTTTCTTTGTAAACCCAATGGCCTCCCAGACCTGCACAAGCCGTACATGAATATCTCGTTCGACGAGTTCCCGCAAACCATCGAAACATCGAACATGGACGTCATGCATTCAAATCCCGGTATTTTGAACCTAGGCATACTTCTCATAGAACTCCACGAGTGGTCGCCGCTGGACACCCCAGCCACCGAGATCAGTTTATCCGCCCTAGAGGAGAGGGTCAAGTTATGGCAAGGTTATACACCGGCGTATCAAGAAGCAATCATTTCGTGTCTGAGATTAAATAACTGGGTTAAGGCAGGGGTCAGGGTAGACCTGGAGGACGACGCTGTACAGCAAGGAATGTACCAGAATATTATCCACAGGTTGGAGAGCGAGGTTGTTCCGGATGGCCCTTGGCGGGGTTACAGGTCCTGAATATGTTTCTGTATTCTCAATCTATCTGGGCAGCCTGTAACTTTGGTTTTTGGGCGAAGTGTTTGCAGAAGGCATGGTGGTTCCGCAATCAGTGAGCAAACTTGAAATCCAACCTCTTACACCCCTTCACCTCCGAATTCTTGATATAATCCACCTGCTCCGCCTCCGTCATCTGGTTCCACTGTCTTTCTTTTTGCTTGTTCCTCCAGATATAATACACTTTCGCAAGAAGGAACAAAACAATCGACACAATATTAATCGCCAAAAGCTTTGTATTGCCGTTACGGTAGTACGGCTTGTCGTTATTGACATAGATAAACGAGTAGGCAACATGTCCCGCTTGGACGGATATCTATCTCCCTATCAGTCAGGTCTTCTTCAAAAAGAGAGCAAAGGGCAGTAACTCACATTGTACAAAGCCGATGCCACAGTTCTTGTGCCGACATTATTGGCATTCTTCGATGTCCACGCCACAAGGATCGCGTCTGTCCACAAGGTCAACATCTTAAATCCAAAGAAAGGGGAAACGATGCATACGGCAGTAAGGATACGACAACAGCACAGTAATAAGCGCATACGTCCCCCATGCATCATCCACCACCCCCTGCCAAAACCGCAGGGCAATCAAACAGGGCAAAGTCCAAAGATTCTGCAGCATTGCCACGAGCGTTCGTTCATTCAGCCACTCCGACAGTCTCGTCACCAACAGCAGTGTAATAATATGGAAAACATACTACTTCCTATTAGCATCTCCCCTTGCAAAACAAACCAACAAGAAAAAAACTCACAGAAGGAATAGTCAACAAATTCGTCTTGAACTGATCAAACCCCAAACTCCTCAACGTAAGCGTGAAATACGAATTCACCGGCCCCTGGGGTATATACGCCACCACCCCCAGCACATAAAGCGGCCACAAATCAAACTCCCTCAGCACCTCCCAGAGATGTGCTGGAGTAATAGCTTCGCGGTTGTGCATATCTCCCTTGGACGGGTCGTCTCTCAACACTCTGTTTACCGCGATGGCTGTTTGGCGATCGTTTAGCCACCCCTTGGGGCGGAACCAGGTTTTTGTCTGGACGACGGAGGCGGGCATCATGAAGAAGGAGGCGATGCCAATCGTCAAAGTGATGAGCCCTTCGACGAGAAAAAGCCATTGCCACCCGGCCCAGCCGTTGACTCCTCGCAAATGGAGGAGGGCGAAGGCTAGGAGGGAGGTGATTACTGTTGTTGAGGAGAGGGTTGTCCAGAAGTAGCTTTTTTAACAGTTAGATTTCTTTTTTTGGATAGATGAAGGGAGGAGGCGAACCTGAGACGGATGGGCAACTCCCTGCCTGTGTAGAAGTAGGACAACCAGAGAACGATGTCGGGGATGAAACCCCCTTCCAACAGGCCGAGTAAGGCGCGAGTCGCCAGAAACCCAGACCGGTCCTTCAAGGCGCATTGGGAGACGGCGACGACGGACCAGAGGACGATCTGGATGGGGATCCAGCGGTCGGGACCGATTTTCTTGGAGATGAGTTGCGAGGGGAGTTCGGCTAGGAGGAATGAGGTGAGGAAGACCACTGTGCCGAAGTTGTAATCTGGTTGTTTTGTTGGAGTCAGCTACCTAGTGGGCTTGATGGTCAAGACCAAAAGGGGGAACGAACGGACCATTGGTGTTTAGTCCGAGATCGTCCAGCATGTTATCTGCCAATGCTTGTGCCAGATTCCCGCGATCGACTTGGAGAGCGAAGAACATGACGCACTGTGGACCATTAGCAAACCTCCTTGAGGGTAGGTTGGTGAGAGGGACACATACGGCCCATGCACAAGCCCTGAAGTCCAGCCGTCGAATAACAACCTTCTCCTCCTCTTCCGTCCACGTCAGGGTAGGGTCGAATACATGCCGACACTCATACTGCGCATCCTCGTAAACCTGTTTCCAGTGGGATGCTACCGCGGGGTTGAGAAACGGATTCTTGCCCACAAGATCGACATCATCGACAGACTCAGACTCGACCTTTCCCCCGGTAGAAGAAGAAGCGGAATCTGGCGCTGTGATAGAGGAGGTCGTTTCGGCGGGCCGTTTCTCCAGCATGAGGGAGCTAGGTGTTGTGGAGATGGCCATGGCTCCTTCGCTTTGGGCTGACTTGCTTGCTTGTGATGGTGTGCCTACGTCTGGAAAACAAGATGACGGGAAGTAGAGTGTATATAAACAAGGCCAGAGACCGACCGAGTCTGAGAGGTGGCAAGATGATGAAGTCAATGATCAGCGTGCTTCACACCCTCCTTTTTATCTGTTTTCTCTTTTCCACCGTCCAGACTCTCGCCGTCTGCGATAGCTCTCCGCCCTCAAGGGTCCAATGCATCTTGACATAAGAACGCAGAATGGCGTGACAGACCCTTTACCTGGTAAAGTTTGTGCCGTTGTGCCGGCCGTGGGGAAGACTTCCACAGATGCAGCACCGGAGGTTAGACGAGGTCAACGTTCTGGAGTTCAGTGGTAGCGTCCCAACGTTGCTGTGTACAACCCACGTAAACCGCTGAGCCGGAAATGGCCGGCCCACATGCATCTCTGATATCCCTCTACGTAATTGCTTACACGCAAGTAATCAAGCAGGACATCACCAACCGTGCAGCACCCAGGCAAGCCATGCCCGCCACACCCGTCTTGTCAGAGCTTGTCAAGACGCCGTCCTGCCCAGAACGCGGGGTACGTATCATGGTAATGGGATTATGTGAAAAAGTCGATGGTGGCAATGAATGGGTGGCATTTCAGACTGTTTTGACACCTAGATCCTGCACGCGGGAGCCCTTTGACGCTGTCGTGATTTCTGCCAGTATGAGATGATGGCGTTTTCGCTTGTGTTGTTGGTGGATATAAGCCGGGAGAAGTCTCAGGGGCATCTAATTTGGTTGGAACCCCCCACGGCACATACCTACTCTGCGGCCATGAATAAATCTCGAGGTTCAAGCCGTTGGCAAATGACTCGGGGTTAATCTACGGAGGAAGATAGGAATTGGAAGGTTGATCAAGGTTGATGCTAACCATGTGTGAAGAGAGGTTTCCAAGGTCAAGATCATGCCTGGAGATGGTGGATGACAGGTTTGTCAACATACAAACCCACTTCCGCCGATATCCAATCACAAGTGGCTCAATGGTCTAGTGGTATGATTCGTGCTTCGGGTTGTTCAATCCACACCTTGAAAACAGGTGCTTGTGCGAGGTCTCGGGTTCGATCCCCGATTGAGCCCACTGTTTTTGCCCATTATAACAGCTTATATTTCTTCTTGTAGTTTATCATGTGCTTTTTTTTTGTCCAGATTCTATTTCTACTTCCCTGTAGATTCATTTCCTAGGTGAATAACCTGGAAGGTAAGCCAAACAATAAGCTGCTGCTGCTATCACCCTCTCTGTCTTACACATAAGCTGAAGTTCCTACTAACACAAGAGGAGTTGCATTATCTCTGTGTACGATGTGTCTGTAATGACTGATTCTATGCTTCAAACCCGGTTAGAGATACCTCGTACGAAGTAATCTGCCTTGTTCCTAAACAGCATTTCTTGCGGTTGAAGGAGAACCTAACTAACTTGCAAGCGATATTATTCCGCACAGTGAAGACGGTTAGAGCACGGGATCATCCACAGAGTCCATGAGAAGGTCTGCCTGAACAGAAGGAATGGTTGGATATCAATATAAGTATCTGTATTAACGGGATAAAACTACACAAGGCTGCCATGTCGATAAAAACCTCCTTCAGTCATTCGTGCAGCACAATTACAGCAAAACAGCACTCAAGTCCAACTTCCTGCTACTCCTACCCACATAGACCGTCTTGGTATAGTTGCTCACCACCCAATCTTGCAGACCAGTATCCCAGTTACTCAAGTCTCTCCGTGTCAGAGTACCCCGGAACTGTGCTGTCTGGCCCGGCTCGATTCGAAGCTTGCCAAAGTCCCGTAATACAACCTTGGGATCGTTCGGCCCGCCAAGGGAAACATACAACTGCACCACCTCATCACCGACAATTGAGCCTGTATTGGTGATGTCCGCAGTGATGGTGTACATGATGTCGTAGAGCTGGGGGTTTCCACCTGGGGAGTTGCCGCCCGATGAGCGAAGTAGGGGTTGTGGGGTATCGTCGGTTGCATGAGGTGGGAGGAATTCTTCCGCCGTCTTGCCGTAATAAGGGTCCGCAGAGGCGTTCTTGGCGTCTGTGGTGTTGAGGTAGGGATAGATGTACTGGTAGATATACTCAAGCTCGTCACTCGGGAAGACGTAGTCGTTGAGATCGGTTGAGAAGTTACCAAACGTGGGTGCAGGTGCCGTGGTGCCAGTCGTGGGCCGGTAAGGGCCTGCATTTGACTTTTCAACCCGAATGTTGCTGTACTCAAATGTTGTGTAGCTGAGACCGTGACCAAACTCATAAATGACAGTGCTGTTTGCCTTGTCAAAGTAGCGGTAATCAATGAAAACTCCTTCGGAGAAGTCTTGCTGAGGTGCACCGTTACCGTTGTTTGGTGTGTACAGGACATCTGCACCGTAGCTTTCTCTAGTGGCTCCCCAGGTAAACGGAGAGCGGCCAGAGGGGTTAACCTTGCCGTAGAGGACATCGGTGATCGAGTTGCCAGATTCCTGTCCAGGAAGACCAGCCCAGAGAATAGCTGTAATGTTGGGGTTGTCATACCATTCCGTCAGAAGGACAGGTCCCACAGAGTGGATGACCACAATGGTGTTCGGGCACCAGCTCGACACGTTCTTGACCAAGCTGTCGCCGTTCTTCCAAAGAGTCAGATTTTTGCGGTCACCCATATTGCCATCAACATTGATATAGCCTTCACCGGAATCGGCGTTGACGAAAACGACGGCAGTGACATTAGCTTGCGACACCAAAGCTTTTGTCTGCGATGTGGCATAGTTCGTCAGTATGCTCTCGTATCGTGAGCCATCCTGGAGCGCCTGCGCTTGCAGAGCAGCATCAGGGGTGACAAGATAGGGGAAGTTGGCCGTGCCCGAACCCCAGCCCATGGCCAGAGTTCCATTATCACAGCCCCGATCGGCACATGAATTGGGCCCGTTGGGATTGGCTCCGGCGTCCTCGCCAATCACTGCAAGGAATTTTGGCTTCTTTAGTGGAAGCGATCCGGTGTTCTTCAGGAGGACGGTCGCCTTGGCACCGATCTCCCGAATGAGATTTCCGTGGTCAGCACGGACATCAACGTGATGGTTGATTTGTTGATATCCCTTGTTGGCGGCCCAGTGGATGGGACCATAGGTGTCAAGTGTCCAGAAGGAGAAGTTGATGGGTTCCAAGCCGTCGACTGTCTTGTGTACCTTGAAGAATGCAGCCATGATGCGGAGAGCCATGTCGTCGATCCGATAAGCCGGGACTGTGCCATTGAGTACAGCCAAGGTAAGATTGGCTCCCCAAAAACTGAGGCCTGTGTTAAACTCGGTGTCTCCGGGCATCGACATGTCCAGGCCAGCAACCGCGCTTGCTGCACCTGTGTGCTGGGCTTGCCAATCGCTCATGACGAAACCCTGGAATCCCAGCTCGTCCTTGAGAAGACCGTTCAAAGCCTTGGAGTTCTGGCAGCCGTAAGAATTGTTGATTTGTTGGTAGGAGCACATCACAGACCCCACACCAGCACGAACGGCATCGGCAAAGGGCCAAATATAAAGCTCGTGCATCGTCTTATCATCGATGTTGGAAGAAAGAGTCTCGCTGATATTGAAACCATACCCGCGGGCTTCTCCCACTTGTCTGAAGTGTTCTGTTGACTTGTCAGCTCTCGATTGTGAAGCGAATGCTTCGAACCCTTCTTCTTCAACTCACCCTGTTCGTTGCCAACAAAATGCTTGGCGCAAGCAATTGTGCCTGCGTCTTGAATGCCCTTGATAGACTCGGACATCCCGATTCCTGTAAGTACCGGATCCGGGGAGAAACCTTCCCAGTTTCTTCCCGCAGCGGGCATCCGCCCTATGGGACCTGCCACGGGTCCAAGAATGACATCGATACCCTTGCCCTTGGCTTCCTGACCGATGGCATAACCTCGTCTGTAGATCAAGCCTCGGTCGAAGGTGGCAGCTACGGTCTGCCCCGATGGGAAAGCCGCGTTATAATCTGAGCCTCGGATTCCAAGAGGAGCATCGTGCATACAAAGACTCCGAAGTCCCAGGCGAGGGATGGCTCCAACCTGGCCTACACACTGCTCTGCTGCCCATCTATTGAAACGTCAGCCTGGATTGGGCATCTTGAGAGTTCTAGAAGATTTGACTTACCCAACACCCGTCGTCAAGTTAACCTTCTCCAGCAGTGTCATCTGCGAGACAAAGTCCCGAGCCTTGGCGTACGCCTCCTTCCACCCATCCGCCTCGGGGTTCATCCATGGCGAAGGATAGACTGGAGGTGACGTCGATAAGTCTCTCTTGTTGAGCTGATTATATATGTTAGCGGGTGCGGCTCTGGCTGCAAGCACGGGTAGTAGCCAGTAGGCTGCAATTCTGAGTTGCATGCTGGTGGGTTGCGATCATGCAACGTTAAAGCAAAAGCAACATAAAAAGGGGAGGCTACTTCAATCTGGGTAAAGCGAATGTGCAGCGGGTAATGCTTCGCAGAGTGAGATCTATTTCAGTTCCACACTCCTGGGAATTACGAATAACTGGAGACGCAGAAAGGAAACACGCCGCGTTGCAGTTGGGAAGGTAGGGAAAAGGGGGAAGAAGTAGTGACAGGAGAGGCGTTCATCTGACTCGCTCGACAGACATACCTTCTCTGAGTGCCCGACCGCACCTGCAGTGGCAAGACTGCCACCAGCCAGGGAGGCAATAATAGAACTGAGCTTCATGCTCGCATGCAGTCCGGTTGCTCAGACCAACAAGCTGCGTGATGTTTATTGCCGACTCGTGTTGTGCTGTGTTACAACGCAGGAGGCCGACCGTTGTGTGAGCTGACGATGTGGAAGATCACCACGCACGACGGTTAAGGAAGGGGGGAAAAGAGCAGTCATGGATGACCTTGTGGGGTTGATATATATAAGTTCATTTGTAAAAATCACTTTAGATGACAACCAAACGGTGGATCAATTCGTGGCTCCCTGTAGAGTGTCATGCCGCTACGTCAGTAAAGCCGTTTGCGGGGAGAGCTCTCCACCTCGGCCTCATCACCGGGACGGCAGGACGGCTGTGAAGGCCTGGCCCGACGTGGATCGAGTATTCCTCCAGCGCAAATGGCGGGGAAAGTTCATCCCGAATGGCAGTCAGTTCGATCAAATGGCAGTTGCTCGGTGACGGTGTTGACACCTTGAAAGCAGACGAGAGGTTCGACACCTTCACAGCGTTGCAGTGCATTCTGTCGGGCGGGGGAGTGGTGATGGGAAATCCGGGTCATGGGAGGTCAAGGAAAAGGGCCGATCAGGTCCTCACAGGTCCAAGCTGTGGGATCCAATCCCCAGAAAATGAAATACGATGGACAGGGCTGGTAGGTGTATCATTGGGTGGACCCGGATTCGAACTTTGCTGCAAAAAATCGGTAGGCACACATTAAGAATGCGCGCCCCGTCGGCTGGAAGTCAGGATGGCGAGGATGGGAAATCGAGATGCGGGAAGATCTACTTCGTATGAGAATGAATTCGTGCTGCCAAAAGATTATCATGCACAAGCTGAGCGGGAACAGCAGTGGCAGAACTTGGTCCGTGGGTCGTAAATCTGAATGCAGGCGTTCCATTTTGCATGGTCAGCCCAGGAATGAAGAATTGAAATCGGGAAGGTGGGACTCGGCTTGGGATTCTCTTGAAGATTTCTGTGGTTCCCAGCCTCCTGTGGTCGAGTTTACCGTACCGGTTTTCTTCCGCCCTGGAAGAGACAGGAAAGCAGCAGTTTTCTGTGGGCAAGATGAAGGTGACGTTGATCAGAATAACGCCTGTCGTCTGTTGTGGATTCGATGTGATCGGCACTTCAAGGGCGCCGCGCCACTGCCCAGGCCCGCTAAAGGAGCTTGAGCACCGTCAAAACAAACCATTTCGTATCGTAATTCGAAGATTACCTACGTTGATGAATTCTGTGCCACCACACAACAACGACAAGCAGTGAAAACACCTGCCATGTTGAGCTTGCCTCGCAGGTCTTGTGATGCATATTGTGGCACTCGAGTTCGAATGAATACAAAGGTCTTTTTTCTTTTCAACGTATAATTTTTCCGGCTAGTGGCTTACGCCTGGAAGCTCGACGGAACGTTCCGATCGCGTTTTTCATCGCGTTCGGAATTGATGTTTTCGAAAAGCTATCCACTGACGCACGTTCAATTGGTGCGGGTGTTAGTAGCGGCCGACCTTGCAGTGCTCTTCCCCGCATTGCTAGGTGGTGGAGCTTGAAAAGCTTTCCCCGCACCACCTTCGACGTTGACCGGCGACCCCCGCAAATTCCGGGTTTCCTCCCCGATAATCCCCAAACTGCAACATCGTTTCCGACCCGAAGCTGAAAGTCTCGTGGTGTAAGCATCATGGATGTGAAGATATCTCTCTTCGACAGGACTATATTCTTCTTGGGTGCTTTCTATCGGCCCTTTTGTTGCCAAGAGAGAGGAGTGTGGACTTGGGACTTGCCGCGTTTTCTATTCGTCCTTGACAGTGACCGGCTACGTTCACGGTTGACATGACCGGACTTTCCCAAGCTCGCTGCTCGTCGGAGGTTGATATGTAACGTTGTACTAGAGCTTAAAATCAACTACCTACCTCAGCCCACGATCCCTGCCATCTCTAGCTGCCTCATGACTTGCTAGGTAGGTACCTAGGTACGCATGCCTCTTGGCCTTGATCTCGAAGTTTGGGATACATGCTTGGCCCGACGGTTTGGTACCTGGGTAAGTCCCTAGCACAAAAGGGGTTTTGTTTACTCAATGTGCATTGACTGGTACAAGATCTAGATTCTGCTGCCAAACCGCAAATAGAGAGCCCTGAATACTGAAAAGAAAACGCCGTAGTTGAATGACCCCCGAACCTCTTCATCGCTTTTGCCCAGTCTGTCCCCTCTTCACTTGAATTCCCAATGAGCTCAACCGGACTCGTTTCAGGGAGTCCCCAACAAGATGTAGAGGCTTATTACTGATATTGACATTGCCCTCCCCAAATTACACAAACACAAGGACCCGACGCTGGATCCCGCAACCACATGGTGGTGATCCATTAGCTGAGAAGAACGAGGATGACACTATCACCACGTAGAAACCTACAGAAATTTGATGTTAGTGGATGAAGCATATACACAAGGCATGGCTGGGAGGCAGAAGTTCGCTCACATCTTGCTAATGAACCGATCCTTGTTCACCGGTCTGCCCTTCTTGCCGTTGTGTACCGGCGTCTCCGTCCACATCTCTTTCTATATTTGTTTGAAAACCATCAGCATCATAATCTTCGCGGATGTCGTCTGACGCAGTTTGCCTCTCGCTGAGCAGTGCTACTTACGACGTTCTCAAGAATCCTAAACCCACATTTGTCAACTCACAATCTCTCAAAAGCTCTTGAAGACTAAGGGCCAGAAACTTACATGTTGCAATGACGGTCAAAAGCCTTGACTCTTGCGAGCCTGCACACGAGTGTTAGCAAAACACAACCATTCCATCCATGCACTCATTCTTCTTTTGAAAGTTCGGCAAACTCACAACTTGCGATTCGACCGAATGCTGATAAGAACCTGCGAGTGACTCCGAACGGCGGTCTGGAGCAATGAGAGCGGGCCATTGCTCATCTCGTACGCCTCCAGCTGGGCAATCTCGTACTCGCTGCATCATCATAGTCAGCAAAGTTCATTGCTTTGCATTCGGTAGGGGAGGTCAAAACTCACGTGCACTCATTACGAGGCTTGTTCAGGAGCGCTCTGCAAACGGTAAAAAAGTTCATCTGTCAGCAACAAATTTCGATAACCATTTTCCGAGCATCGTCGGAATTAATGGAATTCATCAGGTTTTTATCAACGTACTGGATATTGACGTCAGACATGATGAATTGATTTGAGAGGCTGAAGTCCGATAAATCTTAGACGTGATGAGTGAGGGCGTTGACAGCGGCTTGGGGTGGTGATGGTCGCCGTCCTTGAGTTTTTGAAATCTGCAGACAGGTTGATGTTTCAATATGGCGGCGACGCGTTGAGTTTCGATGGAGCCAAACTCAACTGGCTGTTCAATTTTGAGACCCACCTAACTCCAATTGAGGACAGGTCACGTGCTGATCTCGCCCGAACTTGCAGACCAAAAGACGCTTGGACCAGTCCACATCTTGCAGTCAATTTCATCGCTTTCTCAAAAAGGGGTTCATTACTTCGTATTGGCAGTCAACGCTGTCCGAGTCTCGACAACCGCAAAGGTACCAAACGATGATAAAATGTACAGAGAGACTTCAAAAATTATACGTATTCGATCGCATGGCTATGCTACTTGCCAAAGCTCATTATTAACTGAGTACCCCCTCCATTAAATCATCACGAATAATTACCGCCATAACCCGAGTCTAACCTAGAATCACTTTTCCGATACATATCCTGTCCCTTTTTCCCCAACCCAATTGTCTAGTAGACGTAAGGAATGATTCTCCACCTCACGATCTTCTTGTACTTCTCCCAATCCTCACCGTACTTCTTGGCGCACTTCTCGTCATCTCTCCGGTCACGGTGGATGAGGAGAATCGCAAAATAGAGCACGTAGAAGTAGGTAAAGATCATGCCCCACCCCTTGGCCTCGCCGGGAACGACCTGACGACCATCAAGGAGCCTGACGGCCCCATCAACAGCCGCTGTGCCAGCCGTGAGAATCGTGTACCCGGCAAATCCGGTAGGCAAGCTGTAAGGCCAGGCCTGGAACCAGTCGCCAAAGTAGTTGATGTGGCGGGCGATGCCCCACCATCCCGAGATCAACAGTCTCGTGCCAGCCTTGGTCTCCATGTACTTGAGATGAGCCAGGCTGGGGTCGTTGGGGTTGGTCCTGAAGTTGTTCTTCTGGCTGTTGGACAGACGGAAGATGGCGAAGCCCGTAAGGAGCGCTGCAGTAACACCAGCGAGGCCCCAGGGGCCGAGAGCCTGAGGGTGTGTAGAGAGGTAACGCGCTTGCTGAGTGTAGATGAAGGGGACCCAGACGAGATCGCCGAATGACAACATGAAGCCGAAGCCGTCGGTAGTGATGTCCATGGTGGTCATGATGGCAGGCTCCATGAACTGACCATCGAGAACATAGAAAGTCTGCACAGCAGCGACGAAAATAATGCTGTCGGTGACATAGCCAAAGTTGCGGTATTGCTTGGCAATGAAGGCGCCATTGAGAAGAATATACCCCAACATGCCAGGACGAAGCTCCATCCACTCCTTGATATCGATCTCGCCGATCAAAGGGAGGGTGATGCGAGGGTTGAGTTCGCGACCAATGTACCAATCGTAGAGCATGTTCCCCGTGACACCACCGGCAGCAAGCTCGCGGAACTCGGGGTTGCCAGGCTTCACGCTGAAGCTGCGGACGTAAACGAAAGTCGCGAGGAGGTAAGAGATGAGGATATTGGCGGTGAGAATCTGGATGTAGTTATCGGTGATGTAGGTCCACAGGGGGAACTCGGCGCCCTGAGCGACGGTGCCGGCGGCCGCAATGGCCATGCAGAACGTCGTGGTGGTGAAAGCTGTGCGCCGATTAGCTCGAGTTCCGAAACAATCGTCCCTTCCCTGCGTCAAGTGCACCCACCATTGAATCTGTACTTCAACCGACCCCCATTTCTCAAGACGGTACCCTCAGTCTCAGTCGCAGGCAGGACTCTGTAGAGAATGGCATTGAAGAGATAGAAAGCCACAGTCCAGGCGGTAGCCTCCCAGCTAAAGAGGCCCCTAACTCCATTTTGCGGCCAGCCGACTTCCTTTTTCAATACATCGAAGTCGAGCGTCTTGGGGCTGAGAAGCGACGGTGCGGGGCAACCGGAGACGTCGTTGCATGCGAAAGTGAAGAGGTAGAGGAGGACGGGAAGACCAAAGGAGATGACGGCAGCTCCGGGGCTAGAGTTGAAGCGATGTTGTTAGCAACGGAGTGCAACAAGCTGCGGGTGGGAGGAGAAGGGAACGAAAGATGACTTACGGTCCGAAGAACTCATATTCGGGCTTCTTGTGCACCACCTGCTGCTCACTTTTGGATGCCATGTTGCTGCACTGTCTTCAACTGCTTGCCCACCGCTAGCTAGCAAATCCACGAAGAAAGCTTGTTGGTTTTGAAAAGCTCAGGAGCTCTGTCGACTCTGGCCAAACTCGACGAAGGGAGGGTATGAAGTCAGCCTTAGGAAACTGCGGATTCCACGGATTCCGAACTTTTAAAGATGGCCTCCTTTTCACCAGGACATTCGTACCTCTTCAACTTGGGCGCGTCGCAATTGCAGAGGTGCCGCGCCGGGTCGATGGTTTCCGGGTGGCCTGAGTGCACTCTCGAAGTGTCCATCCAATGGGGGACCAGAGCATCCGATCATTTGCGATGGTGGACCTGGATGGGGCTAAATGCCAAGCTCAGTGTAATTCAAGGTCTGTGCTTTCGCGGGCTGAGAGCTGGATCCCTCCACAGATCTGTCATCGATGCCTGTGATTCGATGGAGTTGATGTCCGCATTGGCAGTTTGACATTGGCAGACGCCAAAGGATGTATGTACATGAATTTTTTGGCATGCGCATCTGCTCTGCGGGATGAAGTCCCTATGCAGTGTAGAATTCCAGTATCATTAATCTGCTGTTCTGGTGATCGCGCAATCAAGGATCTCGCGAGGTTTGAAGTTATTCGTAAACATGTTTTGAGGCTGCAAGGGCCCATTTCCCCTTTAACTCCGGCCAATCACAGTCAGCCGTCGACGCCTCCCTGACCTTCAGCAAAGGACAGCCAACTTTACAAGGGACAGCTAACAAAACGCCTTCGGCTTCGAGAAGAGAGAAAGTGTTACGAATGCCGCGTCCGGGTCACCAACTCCACCATCAAGACATGCCACGACACCCTTCTGCGCAACAATCCAGATCAAAGACCTGCCAATCGATCGAGCACGTTTTCCGCCGACAACACCTCAGTATCTACTGTGAATGAGAGGACTTGCATTTTCTCAGGTACCGCGGCACGGCGCGAACGGGCGCAATCTAAAGTTCGAGCTCGACTTACGACTTTGGCCATTTTGAGCTGGACTCCGCAGCATCATCGAACCGATAGCCGACCACCACTGAGCAAACTCGAAGATGTACTCACAAAGTCCCTCAAAGAGCCTGCTCTTTGCGCTTGCCGCCCTTGCTGGTGTGGCGCGCGCAGAGGAGGCCAGCAAGACTGCTTCCGCAAGCGGTACCGCTATCGTGACGCCTTGTGTCGCAACCGCCACGAGCGGGGCATTCTTCGATCTCCGACCTGATACAGCCATCATAGTCGCAGAGGGCGAGAAGGCACCTAAGGGGACGCCAGTTGAAGATTACGTGGCTCGGGGCTGGGATTACGGATCGAATTTCACACTCAACTTTTGCAGTCCAGTGGTGAAGGGGGTAGAAGATGTGGTGGGGGTGGAGAAGGCACTCTGGAAAAATGTGAGCGCATACTACGAAGTCAAGGACAAGGTGTATTCGTTAGGGTAAGCATATTTCCGAAAATCTTTCAGCCAGGCAACGAATTGGACAGTCAAGCTGACTGTCTTCTTTTGTAGGTTATCGTCCGGCACGTTAGTTCCCAGAGGGCGCAAGCTCGTCCTCCAGTATACCGGTGGTTCGCCATGCGGCGAGAGCAGCAAGGACAAGCGCGGTGTTGTCCGTGAAGGAGCACAGTACAAATACCATGAGTTCGACGATAATGAAGACAAGGACGAAGACCACGACTCGACACGAGAATACCGAGACGACGATGACATTGAGGGCAATGTGAGCAACGAAGACAGGGAAGCAAAGGAGAAAGAGAAAGAAAAGGAAAAGGACAAGGAGCAGGAAAAGGAACAGAAGGAAAAGGAGAAGGAACAAGAAAAGGAGAAAGAGAAGGTATCACGACGGAAATCAGCCACCATATCCTTCCTCTGCGACCGGGATCCCGAGACCCCTACAGCCGCCTCCTTTGTCGGCACGGATCCCGATGAGTGTGCCTACTTCTTCGAGGTTCGGTCTCAGCATGCGTGCTCGATTGCCGAACCGCACAAGCCTGGAAGCGTTGGACCCGGCAGCGTTTTTGCCATCATCTTCTTCATTGCCGTCCTGGTCTATGTAGTGGGAGGTGTCTTCTACCAGCGCACCGTTGCGCATGCTCGGGGTTGGCGGCAATTACCCAACTACAGCCTCTGGGCTGGTATCTGGAGTTTCATCGTCGTAAGTGCCCGCTAAGAGTACAGTGGTCATTTTCTCTTTTCCGCTCACTATGCTGACACGTTTCGCAACAGGACCTCTTTACAATCCTCACTTCCTCGTGCGCCCGGGTTATCCCCCGACGGAGGGGTTACAACAGACTTTCTATATCTCCGAATGGGCGGCACCGGAACAGGGAGGACGAAAACCGGTTGATTGACCAACTAGACGAGGAATGGGATGACTGATCATCTTTTTTTCTACCTATCCAGCATATTTCTACTTTATCATTTTTCTTGTATCAACACCAGTATGGAATTAGATTCCCCTTTCCAGGAAGCAGAATTATCTTTGTTCTTTCCCCTGACATGTGGACGCTTATGACGAAAAGGCTTGCCTTGGCTTTCCTTCTTTCCTACTTCAGCCGAGGTACGAACGCACTGCGTGTCGTGGGCGTCTCTTCGATGATACAAGTTTCAGGCCTCGGCACGAATCTCGATGTTGGTTACCTGGTCAGCCGGCAGGACGATAAAGGGGTCCAGGGCAACCTCTAAATACAGCTCTCTTTAACCAGAATACCAACTTATACACAAAACACAGCGGGTTATTCGTAAGCAGCTTAGTACCGTAGATCCTTGAATCCACCCCGCATTTCCCAACGAACGCTGCAACACCGAGAGTCGACACCATGCCGGGTGAGGGATAATGGCGACGTGCTGCTCTAAGTCCGAGTTCAAGTCGGAGAGCTGACTACTAAGAGGTAAGCAGGACTTTATCACCTACTAGGCATTTATTATTATTCCCAGCCGGGCAGTCAGCCCATCATCAGTGAAGGAAGGTTTCCAACCGAGACCTCATCTCGGTCCAGACCGACATGGACCTTCTAACGTGCGACGCAGACGTGCTGTTCATGATCAGAGACTATTTAGCCAAAGGAGATCTCATCAGCCTTTGCCTCGTCCGTTCCAACCTGCGCACCCTCGCCGAACCGGCCTTGTACTCCAGAGTCGACTTCAATTGCAGCGACAGGCCATCTCCTTCTGAGCAAACCCAGATATTTCGCCGCTTGAGCAAGCTTTTGCGGAGCATCGTGCGCCGACCTGAACTTGCCGCCCACATCCGCAGCTTCGAGTGCAGGTGGAGCTTCAGGCATTCCCTCGATTACAAGACGGCTTGGACCAATGTCGACCCAGACACCGAAGCAAAGGAAGCTGCTATATCGTTTGTGCAAAAACAACAGGCCCCCTACCGTGAGACTTGGGTCCAGCAACTAGATGACGGTATTGTCGACGCCTACGTCGCCATCCTCTTGTCACATCCACTACCACGCCTCAGATTTCTGTCACTTAGCCACGACTTCTTTCGGCAGAGTGACTTGATAGGTCATGTTTTGGAGTCCATCCTGTGCAGACCTCGGACCAGACCACCGACTAGTAGCCTTCTCCTGCTCGAGTGCGTCGAGCTGTACCTTTGGGTGAATTCATATGCGAACGACCATGACCGGCGAAACACGGCCAACATCCTCCCTTTCCTCTACCTCCCCAATCTCCAAAGGCTGCAAGCTGCAATCGACACGCCAATTACGAAGACCTTGACGTGGCCCGCCCCTTTTACGCCTGTTGCCTTTCGGCTTCGCTCGGTCCAGGTCCGCAACCTAAGGGAGTCTCACCTGGCCCAGCTTCTTTCCGTCCCAGAGCGCCTTCGGTCATTGGAGTGGCACTGGTACTACAACCCCGGGCTAGACAATGAATTCAACAGTCCTGTCATCAACGTTGACCTTATCATGCCAGCACTATCTCGCCACAAACACGCGCTGACTGAGCTATGTCTCCAAGCTGATTTCCATCGGCGGTACTACGACCCCCCTTACCCGTTCCGCGTCCAAGGTTCGCCGAGAGCCCTCCGAGGATTCAACCAGCTTAAGATGCTGACGATTCCATTGGTTTATCTTGTGGGTTTCGCACCATTCTCGATTAAATGGGCCATCCGAGACTGCTTGCCTCCTAACCTAGAGGACCTGGCGCTCACATCCGAGCTACTAACGCGCAACCAACCCGATATGAGAGATGAAGAAACGTTTGACGAACTGAGTTACACACGAAAACTACGGCCATGGCTGGCGGATGACGTAAAACAGTTTACTCCTCGTCTGGAAAAGATTGACCTGTTCTTAACCGAAGAAGAGCCCAGGGTACCAGACCACATAGGGTGTCGGGAAGTTGCTATGAGGGAGGAGCTTTGTGAACTGGCCGAAGCAGCTGGTATTCTTCTACGTGTTTGCGACATTCGCAGGATCAGGGAGAGATCAATTTCAACCTCATAAATAATGCACGCCAAAAAAAGCTTGAGAAAATCTCAAATATCTGCCACCACCTTCTCCTTCGTCACACCCACTTCCCCGTTCGGTGCCATCTGTCTGAACATGGCCATAGGATCAAACCATACTTCGATGCTCTTGAGCTGCAACTTGTCGTTCACCTCGGCCACCACTACACCCTCGATATCAATCGGCCCTCCGTGCGCCTTTACTGTTACCTTCTCTCCTTTACTGTTTCCGTTTTTTTCCATTCATGTTAACACTGTTCACCCCGCAAGCCGTATTACGAGGAGTGACAAGAAAAATGGAGTATGTATCTCACTTGTTGAACCCAACATAATCCTCCTTCATGGTACCCCAGTGCCGCCACCGAAAAGCCACTTTTGGCGGGCCGGCAAACACCTCCAGCACCTCCCAAGCAAACGTCGGCATCATCCGCTTGAAGGTTTTGTGGGACGCGTCAAAGCTGGAGTGGAACGGGCAGTAGTACTCGTTGGGCTCGATGATGGCATTGTACGTGCCGACCGTGAGCATGTGCTCTCCTGTCTGCGGGGGACCGCCGTTGATGGAAAAGGTGTATGAACTTGGGTCGACGGTGCGCCAGTCTGAGAGGGAGGTCTTGTGGGAAGCCTCGATCTCCCAGTTCTTCACCAAGTTTTCTACGAGGAACGGGAGAGATGCTGCTTGGTGGGAGGACTTTTTGGCTATGGAGGTATCATGACACTTGTGAGCGGTGTGATAATAGTGGCAGGGTGAGGTTGGAAAGACAGACTTTCAGAAAATATCTTGCGGGTTTTGCTGTAATCAGGAGCGCGGCCAAGGCGCCAGTTGACGTCGATATCCTTTAGAACGGCATCAGGGTCCAGGACGTAATCTGGCAGTGCAGGAGCGGGGGCAGCATCTTGAGTATTGGCCATGGCGTTTTGGAGTTGACTTTAATATTAGAAGAAAAGAATCGCAATAGAGACGAGGATAAGCTTTTCATGAAATTCCTCCCCAGAATTATCATCAGCGGGTGCTACATACATATAACCACATTCTCGCCCTTTCCATTTGCCTCCCCTTTCCCCTCTCTGTGCCCCCCTCGTGTCTCTCTTGTGTATAAGTCCCAACGGTCGGGTTCCATCCCGATCTTACCGGCACAAATTCCGCACATAAGTATACCGGCCAACTGGAATGCACCCGAAGTTATGGCACCATAATGATATAAGCGCCACGAATAGCAACCTATCTCATCCCGTCTTCTCCGCAAAAGTCCCCATCATACCCCATTCCAATTGACGTAGTCGGCTGGCCCGGGCAATAACCATGATCTGATCCTTATATCCAACCAAGTGTCATCTAGACTGATCTTAGCTCCCGCACATGCGGTTCTGGCGTTGTCACTGGTATGCAAACTACGTATGCACGCAGGGTTCATTTCCACCGTGACAGATACCAAGAATTCAGCATGGTAGACGGATGGTGCCAAAACAACCGACGTAACCCAAAGCTTACTTTCTCCGCGAAGGCTGCAGCTAACTGCATAGCGTTGTGCTTCGGCAGGATCCGGGTAAAGACGGTTGACACACCTGGCCGAGGAGACCTTCGAGTGGCTTGAGGATGCTGATATTGCGACTTCTTTCCTCCGGTACGGACCCCGAGATGGGGAGTCACAAGACGGCATTGGATATGGAGATTTGGCTTTTCCAAGAGGACGAGAGTGGATAGCCTGGCGCTAGGCTATAGAGTACGTGCTTGTGGGAAGTTTGTTTCCAACGGCATCTCTCGCTTTCAATGCAACTCTCCTCAGGCAACTGTACCGCAGAAAGGAGGAGGCTTACACGCCACTTCTCTACTCTGAAGGAAGAACTCACAAAGCAAGATAGTAATCTGGTTATTCCAATTAGGATGACTAGGTAACGGAGGGGGTATCTTGCACATTAAACACGTCATGACAAAAAAAAAAAAAAAAGGAAGCAATAAAACAGAGAGCAGGCTACCTGGTATATCCTGCCGGCCCATCAGTCCTTCTTAACTTCCACATACTTCCTACACATCCGCAAAAACCTCTCCCTATACTCCTCTGGTGTGGTGGTAATACTCATCGGGCCATCCTTGCTGATACACGCATTCCACAAATTGATCAACAGCGTCATCAACTTGGGCTGCAGCTTGTGCTTTGCCCAGAAGAAATCCAGGATAGAAGCGCGGTACACGTGCTTTCCGTCTGCCGACGCAATTCCTGTTCTCCAGGTCGGTGGCCCCGGGGGTACCGATGGCCCATCTTCCGGCGGGGAGATGGCTGTTTCCTCCTCCGGGTCTGCTTCTCTTTGCACATCTTCCTCGGGCAGTTTCATCCGCACCAGGAACAGGGAGTAGTCAACGGCATTGTGCTCGGCCAGGAGCTTCGTGTCTTCCTCCAACCGGGCAAAAAACTCGTCTGCTTGCTCCTGGGAGAGGATTATTTTGTCATGAAACTCATCCGCCAGCTGGTCCTTTGTTGCCTCGCTCGTGAGTGCCCCGTCGGCGATATCTCGCTCGGGGTAGAAGTACGAGGTGGGCTTCAGATCCCAGTTCTCCCAGTCGGCATCACCGCGCTTTTTTGCTTCGTCCTTGCCGTACATGATGTTCTCCATAACGATGTGGTGTGAGGGCGCCATGCGAAAGATACGCCCAACGGAAGAGCCGGATGCTCCCAAGAAGTCGCATATTCGCACGAGGAGGGATCGGGGATGAGTTGCCATGTACTGAACGTAGGGGGTCAGGAGATCGTCGCGGAAGAAGGAGTGCTCGGAGTGTCGTGGGACGGACTTGACCAGGTACTTTTGGTCGGCTGTGGCATAGAATGTCTGTTCGTAGTCGCCGTGTTAGTATTGTCCATGGTGGCATTATTGGAGTTCAATAATTAACGTACAGAACCAGAGAACCCCATGTCCCCAATGGCAGTCAGCCCCTCCTCTTCCTTGCCAGCCTCGCTCTGCGGCGGCCGGAACGATTCAATGTAATCATCATCGCTGACGTCCCAGTGCTCTCGGCGGAGTTTGGCAAAATCGGCGGGTCGTATTTTTAGCAAGAGAAGCTGATACAACGAGAAGAATGCAGAGAAAAGGGCAAGCATCAGTCGGAGTGGGTTACTGTTCGATCGCTTCTGGTTGCCGTTGAAGTTCGGCCATACGAGGGCGCGCACGATGGATCGCGCGATCTTTTCTTGACGACCCATTGCCGAAAGAAACTACTGCTGATGTCTAGGTATCTGGAGTAGATGATCTTCGGAATTTCTACGCCAAAAATATGTTCTGGCCAAACAACGGAACAAGGTTGTGGAGGGAAGATAAGGTAAGGTGCCTGTGCCTGAACTTGGGCGCTGTCAATCAGCGGCATGACGTCATAGCATACTGAGCTGACACGGTCTGGAACTCTGCTGCCAAGACACCAACACTTCACAGTCACGGCGGGACATTGCAATTATTTACAAGGAAAAGAGAAAAGTGTCGTGAAAAGATTGAATGTTAAGTTTTAGACAACATTTAGACCATCCTGTTATCCCATCCATCTCATGCCAATGCAACCCAACGCATACCCAAAGCCCAGCCCCATCATATCCACCGAGTCCGCTGAAACACAGGCCGCAAGATGAGCTGAAAAATGAAGTCAGTGACAATATGGAAAGCGAGGTAGAGAAGCGGAATAAACATACCTTCTTGAAGTGCCGAGCGGTTGTCACAGTTGAACCGAGTCGCATCACAAAACATCAAAAACGCCCATGCATGTCACAGACAACAACAGAAGCAAGCAAGAAAATAAAACTTGCCCAGTCCTTCACTCCTCCATCACCCCCGACGAGATGCGCGCGCGCCGGGTTACAAATCCCGAAGGAAGCAACTCACAAGAACTCTTGGGTTACCAGCTCCCAGAGGAAGTTGAAACTCACAACAGGACTCGGGTTACAAACCTACAAAGGAGAAACACGCGACCAGCCGCACCGAGTCTCCCCCAGAGCCACTATGTCGTCGATGTTGTTATTGCTGTTGTATCCAGGTCCATGTCCAGGTCCGGCAAGTCTTCCCAGTTCTCCATGTCCATTTCTTCGAGTGTTGTTGTCTTCCCAGTTCCCCCTCTTCCCAATCCTCCTTCCCAGTCACTATCCCCAACCATCAGCCAAAAGTGGTCGAGGTTGTCTTTGAGGTTGTCGTCGGGATTGTCGTCGGGGTTGTCGTCCACCGAGTCCTCCATCCGCTATCCAACTCCAACTCCCCTCCCCGATCCCCCACCACCACCCAGGAACCACCATCCCAAGTCATCCAGGTCGCTGTCGGGTGTGTCGTCGAGATTCGGGTCATCGGAGTTATCGTCGAAGTCGTCGCCCGGAAGCCAAGTTTCCTCCTCCCACTGCACCTTCCCATCCCCCCTCTTCCATTCCCCCAAGTCCCACCACTCCAGGCCGTCCAGGGTGCCGAGTTCGTCGAGGTCGTCAAGGTCGTCGCGGTTGTCGTCGAGCTTGTTGTCCACCGAGCCCTCCTCCCACCATCCAACTCCCTCCCTGTCCCCAAATCCCTGCCACCACCCGAGAGCCACCAATCCAAGCCATCCATGCCGTCGTCAGGTGTGTCGTCGAGATCCAGGTCATCGGAGTTATGGTCAAAGTTGTCGCCCAGAAGTCAAGTCCCCTCGTCCAACCCCGCCCCCCAATCCTCCTCTTCCCGATCTCCCTCCATCCAGCCTCCCCTTCATTCCGCCAACTCCTGTCATTCCCCCAACTCCCGCCATTCCAGGTTGTCCAGGTTGTCCAGGTCGTCGAGTGTCGTCAAGGTTGTCGTCGAGGTTGTCGTCGAGGTTGTCGTCGAGGTTGTCGTCGAGTCCAGAGTCCAGAGTCCAAGTCCTGTCCAATCCGTCCCTCAATTTTTCCAACCTTTGCAAAAGTTAGTAACTCTCTGCAAATTCGCAAAATGTCGAAACACAAGTGCAAGGGTAGAGTGGAAGCAGGGGGGATGTTTGTGTAAGTGCCCAAAAAGGAAAGTGGGGCACAGATGTTGTGGGGTAAAAAAATCCACAAAAGAAAACAAAAGGGGAAGGGTGAAAAGTAAACAAACGACTCCGATGAAGCCAACAAGTAGAAGAAATTGAGGAAAAGGAAAAGAAAACACTTATCATGTTCATCCGTGTCGAGTTTACCAATCTGTCATTCTGTTTCTCCTTTGGGAAATGTTAGCCGCTGTTCTTTGCAGAGATGAAGCGAGACCTGAAGTGTCAGTGAGCAAGCAGAGCGTCTTTGATGGCGAGTGTGATTGCGGGAAAGCTGTGGTTAGTAGGCTGGAAAATGTGAGTAGAAAGTTAGTTGATCTCAAAGTTGAAATAGGAGCAGGTGGTCAACAAAGTGGTTATCTGTTCGAAGAAGTGTGTCAGCGCTGATCGAATCCAAATGGCACACTCGGGAAGCAGAAAAATACGCGGACCAGGTGAATTTCCCGGTGGGATAGGGTATAAGATGCCTCTAGGTAAGAATGGAATAAAGATGAGGGGAATATCGATCTGTGTTGAAGAGAATGGAGGAAACGAAACGGTAGAAATGAAGTGAAGGAAAAAGAGAAAGTTCAAGAATTGGAAAAGGCCAAATGGGTGGGCGGTAAAAGTCGCGAACTCTTGGAGGGGCACTAGATTTAGGAATGATATGACAAAAAAAGGTGGTGAAGTGAGTCGCAACACGATGAGCCACTGGCCCAAAACTCACAATCAAAAACAGATTCGAGTATAGAAAACTGGGAAAGGAGGGTAGGGAAACGGTGGAATGAATAAGAAGCCGCAATTTATGTTGTAGAAAACAAAACCATGAAAGAAACCGTAGATGGGAAGCTGGTGTTGATGTCCACGGTATGAGGGAGGGGAAAACAGTCGGAAAAAGGAAACGTTTGAGAGAAAAAGCCACTGTCAAAACCTCCGAGTCGCGGCTTGCGACTTTTGGAGGGGGTTACGTGTTCGAGTCGCAACTTTGCGAGAAATCAAGGGCAGCGTGATGAGGGAAGGAAAGGGCAGTGCGAGAAACGACGATAGAACTTGTGAAGACTTGAAGAAAGATTGCAACGTACCTTGAATCCATACTTGCTACCTGCTCTATAAGAATCATCATAAACTGTTGACCGTGGAGGAATGCTAAATTTGAATGAGAGTATCGAGACAGGAAGGTGATATGGCGTTTGTTGAAAGAAGAAGCAAATTTGGAGGATCCAGGTTCGAGAGCAAGAATGTATACCTGTCCCGGAGGAAAAGCGGGACGCCTGCAATTTCGACGCGACTGCAAATTACCAAAGCTTTCCCGGTTTGATGAGTGAATTCAATTGATCGAATTTATTCCCATTATCTCTGTTGAGGACCGAAAACTCACTATTGTCTCGACGACGTCTGGTCCAATTAGGAAGGTCCGGTGTTTGTTGCCTCGCACATCACCGGCTAGAGGTCCATGACACAGTTGATTTGGGAGAAGGATAGGTCGGGATATACAGTATCGCTAATATGACTCCATCTCGAATAATTCTACCCCGTGGTTGTGATTGCAGCAGAGGAGCTGACCGTTGCTGGCATCTGGTTCAGTTGGATGTCTCCTGGAAGATACTCCCAGGCCCGTGAAAACCCAGAGCTTCGAAGGAATCCAAAGATACTATGCATAGGTACCATCACAGCATCCTACTGTGATTTTACAATGTTCCCACATCGATAAGCGGATCTTGATAAGACACGGTTCGTGAAGACAGCGATGGATATGATGACTCAGTGCCTTACTTTGGCCCAACATTTAAGCTCACAGCCCCCGGATGACTGCAGCCACAAGCCCTAATAATAAGTTTCTCTTCCTCCAGCACAAATATTTCCTTTCCTCTTAGGGCCTGATATTTTCGACGAAACCCCTCAAGATAATCCCTTCCCACCTTCACAACACTAGGTACCTACAGAATTCTTTCTGACTCGTATCAGAATTACCAACACGTGTGGGGGCTAATCGACGGGCATTCAACAACCAACTCCACGCCCTTATGACCATGCAAGACGCATCTGTCACAATGCCCGAGGCTCTGATCTCCAGGGAAACACTTACATATCTTGGACTCTCGGTGTCTAAGGGAGACGAGGTCTGGCATGGGTGGACAATCCGCTTCGGCAGAGAGATCGACCCTGCCCCTGATGGCTACGTTGTTGATCACATCACTTTCATCAAGTTCATCTTTAAAGAGGTGACGGGAGAGATGGGGCCCTGGTACAGCGAAGACACCACTGGAGAGAGCGACGCTGAGTGGCGTGAACGCCTTGACAATGCGGCATTGCATTGGACACCCAAGATGCCATAATGGGCCCAACTTCACTTTCCCTCGCCTTACCGGCCGCACGTGCCTGGAATGGGTGAGGGATACCATTGAGATGCGTTATGCCGCGCTGGAAGCTACAGGGATTCGAATGGTTTGGCGCCAGAATGAGGAGGCGCCACGTCCTGCATCGTCCACGAGCAATGGTGTGGGTGTAAGTCGTGAGGACGGCGGGCGATGGCCCATCTCCCGTCTTCAACAACGAAGGATGGCCGGCATATCTGGCGAGATTTGGAATTCAGCGCGTGTCATTGCTGCTTGCAACGTGCCTGGCTACACGACTCTGTACAAAGCTATCGACGAAGCACGCACCCACGGCGGCTTGTTTGGGAAGGAAGGCAAGCTACCTCATCTCGAGAGACTCATGACGATGCCAGGATCAGACTTCGGTAGCACCCAGATGCAATATTACTTCACTCCGGATGTCAAGGTCGCTGAGTACTATGCGGGCTATGCAAAACGACGCGCCGAATTTGCGTCTGTAGTAATGGTCGTCATCCAGATCCCGAACGCCGCTATCGAGAGTCTGACTGAGCCGAAAATCCAGCGTCTTCACTGGCCCAGCAATACTTAGAAGGAAATGATTTGGCACTGCCGCCAAAAGAAATCGCTACCCAAGCACTTACGGAGATACCAGTCTGCATTGCTTATCATTGGTTCAGCTGCAAGAAGGCCAAATAATGTGTACAGCAGGCTCAGCTCTTGGGAGGATATCACTGAGGACTTCTTGCTCAAGCTGGGACCTGATGGGAATATGGCAGCTGATGGCAGAATTGCAATTCAGTTCGTGTTCAGCTACGATAATGGGGGCACCGACTGGCTTAGGGAGAACGGAGCTAGGGACATGAAAGTTTTTGACTGGCCCCAGCCTGAGTTGGAGCACTTAATTTCTGAGAGCAGTTTTGACTGGGTTTAGTGTGGGGGACAGAAATGTATGTTATCTTTTGATGAAGGATCATGGGAGGCGCGTTGAGCCGGCAAATAACGGCCGAATTGCAACTCAATTCATGATCTGAGGCGACGGAGGCTCGGATGGAGTAGCTTGAGGGGAATCGAGGCAAGAATATCAAGGTTTTCCCCTATCCTCAAGTTGAGCTGGAGCGTCTCGTTTCCACTTGACGCCTGCCAGTTCGACTTTCCACACATTCAAAGAATCAGGTACCCACAGATAAATTCAAGAGATCTAGAGTATAGACACATGATGTTCTGAGCTGCCCGGCGCTTGACCACATGGTTGCTGTGTTACCTACTACAACTCTATAGGCCGTCGAAGCGGCCAGAACACGACTCGGGAACTGGCAGAACGAAGGCTGGACTCGGCCGAGTTCGTTGACTTGAAGTAAAGATCCCTTGTTTTCACAAAGACAGGCTTCCAGCAATTTCGGTATTACCCTCAACCGGCTTTCTCCCTTTCATACACAGCAGCGGATGTGTGCAGTCGTTTCGGATATCGACCTACCCACCTGCTCATGGGCTCGAGCTTTACTGATGACGAATGGCAATTGAAGCTATGAGTTGACTGCTACTGTAAGTATAAATACCCATGAACTGGTAGGGGGTTTTTGAGAATCTGAACTCTTGGTAACAACAGGTTCGAAACCATCAACTCTTCCTCCATCCCTCACAATGCACAGCGTCGCGCTCACAGCCATCATCGCTGTCATGGCAACAGCCCTCTTCCCCAAGGCAGCAGCACAAGCCGACGACTACTGCCACTTTTCCGTCGCATCTCCCAAGTTCCGCCCCAAGCTCATCAGCAATGACATCCGACTCAACAACTCCTTTCTCGTGTCCACCCACGCTGGCCCGCCCTACAGACAACTCGTGGCATCCACATGGTACGACGAGGAGTACCCAGACCTCCTCATCCCAGCGGACGACGAGTCGGTGATTTTCCGCTTCAACACTCGACTCTTAACCTTGGGGGAGGTAATCTTTGTAGTGCATCAGCTGTTCACCTCTTCCCCGGATGGCCGAGGGATACGTATCCTGGGTTGCTTGGATTTGACGACGAAGAAAAGCTTCACGTCAAGAACTCGATGTGGAGTCCGGATGCAGAAAAATATGTTGACGAACTCTTCTATCCGTGGTACATTTGCAACACGACTTTCGGTGTCAATCACAGATACTCTGATGCTTTCGTGTATGGTCAATCAGGGCTTTATGGCAAGACCTGCAGAGGTGTCAACGTTACACGGTGTGGATGTGACGGGATACGAACTCGGGATTCTAACTGTTGGGAGCCAGAATGTTCTCTGTTGGCCAAGAAAAATCATGGGAATCTCGATGTTGTACGTGGCTCGGCGGCCTGTGTGTTGGTAACTAGAAAACATGATTTAGGGGGTTCTGTCAAAGAAGTCACTCCCGTATTCCGCTCTCTTGGTGCGCTCGTATCGGCGCTACACAATTTAGCCGGCAATCACACGGTGCCTGTGGGCTTACCAACAGTACCATGTTGCCGAGGCGCAGTTGGTTGTAATGTACCCAAGTACTATGCTGGCCATGGTGGTGAATATAATTTACGTGTCTTGCATATGATTCATTGATGGGGATGTATAAGAAGGTGCGTGGACAGAAGCAAAATACCGATAGTCGAGACTCACTATCGGATATTCAGAGCAGTTCAGATCACAGGCAATCCAAGTTTTCTGTTCCTCAAATCTCCCCATACATCACATCGACAATCGCAACACCATACACCACTCTCAAGATGCGTGGTCTCTCCGTTGCCGCCAACCTGACCGTTCTCGCAACCCTGGCCTGCACAACGGCCGCACAATGCACCTACGACAAGCAATCTGCCCCCTTCCGTCTCAAAATCTCCAGCGACAACGAGCGCATCAACGGCTCCGTCCTCGTCTCCAGCCACGCCGGCCCTCCTTTCAGAAATCTTCTTCCTGACGTCTGGTACAAAGAAGAGTACCCAGGGAACGTCATCAGCAATGGCTCGACAACCTTCTATTACAACACCAGCAGCACGACCGAAGACTATTATGGCTGCACTGGCAAACTCTTCTGGAAGCAACCCGGTTGGGACTCTATCCTTGCGTTCCGAGAAAGCTTCGTCAACAACACCTTTGTGACTTTCCTGGCACCGGGTGAGGCCGGGACGGGCGTTGAGTTTGATCAGGACGAAAAGCTGCACCTGAAGGCCTTTACGGATCGCAGCGGGGGCATGCAGACAGAGAGCTTTTACAATTTCCACATCTGCAGTACGGTTTTTGGGAGCTACAGGTACCCAGACTCGTTGGCGTGGGTTATTAGCGGGGAGCCCGATGGTGTCAATTGCCGAGCTGTCAATGTTACGCGGGAGTGGGTGTAATTTGTGGCTCAGCATATCGATCGAGGGTGTGATGCGGGTATGGCTTTAGTGCATTAGAGTTTTGTAGGGAGCTTCTAGAAAGAGTTAAACAGTACCAGCAGTAGTAATGAATCTGGCTGACGACTGTGTCATTTTCTGGGACTGTCCACCGTTGACGTGACATGTGTTACCTCTCGGGGATGCCGCTAAACACTTGGAGGAGGTGAGGGTTAGGTATCTTCTGCTAGCAGCTGGGCAAAGAAAAACAACTTCCTGATCAGTGATGGCGATGCGTCAATAGGCAGCCCCACGTTCTCGTATCTGCACAAGATGGATGGATGCACATGATTTGAAAAACGTTGCACGTTGAAGGTGGGATTGCAAGGGATTGCTGAAGGCGGAGACAAGTGCACAAAAAAAGGGCAAAGCTAGTGCTAACAGAGTCTGGAGCAAATATGACGCTGTGCTGTTAGTACCGCATTCGGCTGTTTAGCTCCCGCTAGCACGTGCGAAGAATTCATGCTTCTCGAAGCAAAAAGCGGGGGTGAGACCCCCCTTCAGCCCTTGCAGGCGGTCGGTTCCGGATCTCTGGGCGCTGAATTGGGGATGTGCCAGTGGTTGACGGCCCTGAGTGGCGCATATCATCGGCCCTCGGTGCGGCACTGCGGGCTGCGCATGCAGAAAAAGGGTAAACCTGGTTTCTCATTAGCAAATCGCCGCTGGATTTTTGCAATTCCATCTCCCCATTTCCTCTCTCGAATTTCTGTGGCAAAGCCTGATCTTTTTTCTCGGTATCTGTTGAAAATTTGCCCCTTTCAAAGAGCTCCGGCCATTCTCATTTGTTCAGACATATACACCACCTACGTATCTTGCGCAGGAACTTCTTTGACTACGATCCTCAAACTCCCGCTGTCAAAACCTGCCCCGCCCCCACCATCTTTAAAATCCCTTCCTCCCTTCGCATCTCACCTCTCACCGCAGGAATGGCTACTACCAACGGCGCAAACCATCGCGGAACCGTCTCTCGTGTTCCCATTCCCATTTTCGACAAGAAGGTGCTCAAGGCCGACGTCAAGATGTCCGTAACCGAGCTTATCGGCAATACGCCGCTCGTTCGCCTCAACAAGATCCCTCAGTCTCTGGGGATCGAGTGCGAGGTCTACGCCAAGGTTGAGCTATTTAACGCCGGCGGCAGTGTCAAGGATAGGATAGCACTCCGCATGGTCGAGGAGGCAGAGAAGAGCGGGCGCATCAAGCCTGGTGACACCCTCATTGAGCCTACCAGCGGCAACACGTACGTATTTTTTTCCCGGTGCGAGCTGTTGGTCTCCTGTCAATGTCCGCTAACGTTTCCCCTAGTGGTATTGGTCTCGCCTTGGTTGGTGCCATCAAGGGCTACAAGACGATCATTACCCTCCCCGAGAAGATGTCCGCCGAAAAGGTGTCCGTCCTTCGCGCCCTGGGCGCCACCATCATCCGCACACCCACCCAGGCCGCCTGGGACGCACCTGAAAGCCACATCGGTGTTGCGCGCCGCCTCCTGAAGGAGATCCCGAACTCTCACATTCTCGACCAGTACACAAACGTGGACAACCCGAGGGCACACGAGTTTGGCACTGCTGAGGAGATTTGGCAACAAACTGGCGGCAAGATTACGGCTGTTGTGGCTGGCGCTGGTACCGGTGGTACTATCACCGGTATTGCCAAGGGTCTCAGGAAACACGACAAGAACATCAAGGTCATTGCTGCCGATCCCTTCGGCAGTATCCTTGCTGTTCCTGAGAGCCTGAACGAGGAGCGGGCGAACCAGCCCTACAAGGTTGAGGGCATCGGTTATGACTTCATTCCCGATGTGCTCGAGCGCGAGATTGTGGACAAGTGGTACAAGACGGATGATCGCGAGTCTTTCCAGCTCGCCCGCCGTTTGATCGCCGAGGAGGGTCTGCTTGTCGGTGGAAGTTCCGGCAGCGCCATGGCGGCCATGCTCAAGGCCGTCAAGGACTTTGGCTTCAAGAAGGGTGACGTTGTGGTAGTTGTCCTCCCCGACAGCATCCGCTCCTATCTTTCCAAGTTCGCTGACGACGACTGGCTTGCGGCCAACGACCTCCTCCCCAACGACGACACCAACGTCAATGGCGGCAGCGATGTCTCCCCTGACCCCAAGACGCCCAGCCAGAACGACCCCTATGGCGGTGCCACCGTGCGCGCCCTCCGCCTTAAGCCCGTCTCTTCGGTTCTCACCACCAGCGCATGCGCTGAGGCCATCGAGATGATGCGCGACAAGGGCTTCGACCAGCTCCCCGTCCTTGCTCCCGTCGGTGGCAAGCTCACCGGTCTCGTTACTCTTGGCAACCTGCTCAGCTACATCTCCAATGGCCGCGCTTCTCCCCAGAGCCCTGTGAGCGAGGTCATGTTCAACTTCAGCCGTATCGACGAGGTCGTTACCGACCCCCGCCAGTTCGGCTCGGACCTCAAGAACAAGAAGCGCAAGTTTGTCGAAATCACCATGGACACTCCCCTCTCCGCGCTCAGCAGATTCCTTGAGTGGAACTCTGCCGCTGTCATTACCGAGAAGGAGGGTGATGGATCTAAGCCTGTTGCTGTTGTCACCAAGGTCGATCTTCTCACCTACATGGTGAAACACAAGTAGATTACTCTATTTATGTCTTCTTTTTCATGTTTAGACGACTGAGACTCAACATCTCCTTGGCTTTTCTGGGTAATGGGTTACAGCGATCTTTTATAGAGAGCTCTTGTCAAGCATTGTGTCGGCGTTTTGCGAAGAAAAGCGGGGAAAAGGGGTGAGGTTCAACCCGTGCAAATGGGAAAGGTTATTTTTTTTGCATCATAGTTTATACCCATAAACAAGTTTTTATTGTTCATATTACTTGGTTCTGCACTGTGGCAACTTTGATGTTTTGCTGCCAGTTAGGCTGTCTTACTCCCCTTGTCGGTAAAATCGAGACACATGCAGGAGGCTCGTGACAGATATCGGTATTTGAACTGCCGCTGGCGATAGTCTTCTCTCTGTTGAGTCTGGTACAATTGCAAAACGAGACCGCGGCTTCACTGCTGAGCTTAGCTGTTCTTGGAAGCATAATATTACTGTTAACTTTGTGTGATTTTCATTTCCTCATCGTCTTTTCATCATGCCCACGCGTGCTATATATACAAGTCCATGTAGCAGTCGCTATTAAAAAGTAATACCCATGAAAAAAAAAACCAGTGAGAAACCAAACCCACCCTGGAGACAAATCAACATTTCTGCAATCATCTTTAAACTCTCTCCCCAATCCACTTCCACCACTTCTCTGCCCCTGGTCCATCGCCTACGACATTGCCCCCAATCACGTCGACTTCCACATCAAACTCCATCATCTGCGCAAACGAAAACTTCTCGCTGCCGTCCCCGCCCAGCCACCCCTCGACCTCGTCGTTGGCGTTCAGGTCATCTTGCCCGACACCCGAGTCCAAAAGACCATTACTCCTCGCCGCGCGGATCCGTCCCAACTCGGCCTCTAGGTTCGATTTTACGAGCGCAGCGGGTAACGCGGTGAAGAGATCGAGTTTGTTGGCTGCGATCAGGACGGGCATGGAAGCGGGAGCGCGACTGCCCTTTCTGCCGTGGAATCGTTTTTGGAGAGTCAAAAGAACTTCGTAGAGGTATTCGGCGGTTTGCGGGAGAGCGTCCCCGTCGGCGAGGGCAGCGGCGTCTACGACAAAGACAAGAGCTTTGAGCTTGGACTTGGCGCCGTGGTCGGAGGCTAGGGGGGACTTGATGGTGGGTTCGGCGGAGGAGAGGTAGGAGAGCGCATTGGCTGCGCGGAGCTTCGGGTGGCCGGGGGTGTCTACCAGCAAGAACTTCTTGGCAGTGGCGCCGGTTGCGTCGAGGTCGGTAGTGTAGGAGGTTTCTTGGGCGACGGCGAGCTCGACGGAGGATGTCACCTGGGAGGTGTGCGTTTGCGCTGGAGAAGGAGAGGAGGGACCGCGCTCGAAAAGGGTGAGGAGGGCGGTTTTGCCTGCGCCGGAGGGGCCGAGGAGGAGGACGGAGGGGAGAGTGGTGTAGGGCGTCGCTGCTGAGTAGAGGAAGTGTAGCAGGACGGGGGCGAAGAGGACGACGAGCAGGCCGATGGTTATTACTGTCGGAGAAGGGGTGAGGGATGCCTCGAAGAGGGACTTGAGGGTTTCGAGGGTTGACATGGTCGTGGCTTGTTTGCGCTTTGCTGCGCTGCGATGTGCTCTTCGAGGGAAAGGGATAAAAGAGAAAGACGAATTGGTGGTTGGATTGAAGGTGCAGCTGAAAGCTAGAGCTGCATTCTTGTATTTTCGTAGGTCTCTTGTTTCGTTTTGCTGGAACCCGGCTGTTGACAGTTCCGATATGAAAGCTATGGGACCATCGTCATCCGATAGATCAAGGAATCGTCCGATTCGGATCACTGAATTTCCAGGTGTGGATTTTGTTGTTCAACGACAGGCTGGCTTGTTCCGTCGTCGCAATTCGATTCCACTGGCAGAAAAAGAATGGGGCTCCACAAGGCCGTCGAACAAAAAAGCTCCCATCGCGGTGAGAGAGAACAGAACGCCGTAGAGGAACCGCTGTGGGGTGCGTCCCGCTCTGGTGGCCACTGGCCAGCAGTTTCAAACCCCACAATCTCACAATGTTAGCTCAGACGAGCAGGCCAATGGAATTCAGTGCCCATGCGACGTCAGGATCCCGGCTCAGCCTCGCTCTGCACGCTGTCTGCACCAGCACGATGCAAAGGTTTCTTGGCGAAGTGGTGTCGGTCGCTGTGAGTCCCCTGAAAATAGTGTGCATCTTTTTTGTCAACGGGAAACTTATTGCTGCTGACCGAGAATTCCCCTTCGCCGCATCACAGCCCGCTGCCGCTCATTTGTGTCGCGCCAACCCAAAGTTCTGGCGGTTGAAGGGTGCCGTTTCTTCTTGTCTTGCGTAACACACGAATTGCTTCTCTTAATGCTCAATTTGCCTTCTTTTTCCACTATAGAATTCCTTCATTTTATCTCGTGTGTTGCAATTCTGGCGCTTGCGTGACGTCCCCATATTTTCGCTTTTTGACGGCAGAACCGGAACGGGAACCGCGATCGAATCCGTGGAACTTCTTTGAGAGACACACCCGGCATTGCTTCAACCCCCCGGGAACTACCCCCCACAAAGTGCCTCTCCTGAGAATGGCACAACCACCCAACTCGTCCGGGACGACGACGACACATGGCGCGCCATCACAACCTCCGTCAAAGTCGGAAGCGGCAGCACCGAAACTGAACAATGAAGTAGAGCTCGGACGTTTGTCCGGGGATGGAGAGGCAACCCAGCCGGACATTATGCAGGTGGCAAGGACTGGAGATATTGCAGGCATGGAAAAGCTGTTCGAGACGGGGGATTACGACGCCACGTATACCGACGATGAGGGCATCACGCCATTACATGTACGTTTTGACTTGCGATTCTTGCGGCGCTTCGAGTCCCCATTGTTTTTCTTGTTCCCCAGGTTTCGTCCCATGCCAAGCGTGCTTTGCCTTTGCGCAGCAAACAAGGAGCTGACAAGCTTGTGGAACAGTGGGCGGCCATCAACAATCAGTATGCCATGTGCAAGTTCCTCATCTCACGTGGCGCCGAGATCAACCGGAAGGGCGGCGAGAGCGTTGCGACACCGCTTCAATGGGCTGCTCAGAGGTGCCACTACTACACCGTCCATCTACTCCTACAACACGGCGCCGACCCCCTGATCTCCGATGCCCAGGGCTACAACACATTGCACATCAGCACCTTCAATGGGAACCTCCTGTTGATCGTCCTGCTTCTCCACCAAGGCATCCCGGTGGACGTCGAAGATGCCTACGGCCACACAGGCCTGATGTGGTCAGCATACAAGGGCTATCCTGCCTGTGTTGATGCTTTCCTGCGGTGGGGTGCCAGTGTACACGCAAAGGATGAGCAGGGCTTCACGGCGTTGCACTGGGCTCTCGTCAAGGGTAGCGCAGGGTGCATACAAAAACTTCTGGAATACGGTGCCGACAGGTTCGCCAAGACCGCGACAGGCAAGACGCCTGCGATCACAGCGACCGAGTTGAATACGGCTGGGGCATGGCACAAGGCGCTGCGGGAGTGTGGTTACGACGAGGATGCCAACGCGATAATACCGAGTTGGCCCGGAGCCAGCTACCTCCTGAAGGACAGGAGGGGGTTCACCAACAAGTTCTTCTTCTTTTGGCCATTCCTGTTGGTGTGGACAACGCTGCATATCTTCGCTGGGATGCCGGTGTACGCCGGAGTACCTATCGGCTTGGTGGTTGCGTACACGATACAGTGGATTGGCCAACAGGTTATTGCCTATGCGCCACCAGATATGAGGCAGTTTGAGAAGACGGTAAGCTTTTCTGTTCTCGCTTTCCCCTCTCCGTTGCAGTCCCGCTAATAGAACGATGACAGCCTTGGATGACTGGTATCTTTGCAGCATCCCTATTCTTTTGTGGGCTCAATTGGCTCTTTACGATATTTCCCACCACCGCGTTTGGCGAAGGTATGTGGCAACAGTATACAGTCCGATGGAGTGAGATAACACCGAGTGCTGACATTTTGTAGACCCAACATGGTTGTACAACTTTGCCTTTGCGGCATTTTATGGTTTGACGGGATTCTTCTACGTCAGGTCTATGGTTGACGACCCGGGCTTCGTCCCCAAGCTCAACGGCATCGCCGAGCAAAAAGCCGTCATCGACGATCTCATCAGCCAGTGGAAGTACGACGAGTCCCATTTCTGTGTTACGTGCATGATTCGGACGCCGTTGCGCAGCAAGCACTGCCGGAGATGTCAACGCTGCGTGGCCAAGCACGACCACCACTGCCCTTGGGTCTACAACTGCATCGGCGTCAACAACCACCGCCACTTCTTCCTCTACCTCATCAATCTCACCCTGTCCATCATCTCCTTCGATTTCCTTACCTACCGCTACTTCAACCTCACTACGGCAGATGCTTCCGACCAGTGCAACCTCTTGTCGCCTGCCCTCTGCAAGGTCATCAACGCCGATGCCTACAGCCTCTTGTTGGCAGTCTGGGCATCTCTCCAGCTTACCTGGGTGTCCATGCTCCTCTTTGTCCAATTCATTCAGGTCGCGCGCGCCATGACCACGTACGAGAACATGTTTGGCGTCAACCACGCAACCGCCGCCTCTCTCGCATCGGCGTTCACTTCCACTGGTGCGCCCCTCGATCCCGCACAGCAACCACCATCCGGCGCAACCCCTGGCGCCGAAGGCGGACACGGTCACAAGCACGGTCACCGCCACGGCGGCATGCTCAAGACCATGAGCCGACTTTTGGGGGTAGACATCTTCATGCAGACCGCCCGCGGTCGCGCAGCAGCCACCAACAAGAACGCCAAGCGCAAGAGCAAGAACCCGTACAGCCGCGGATGCGTCGCCAACTGCAGAGACTTTTGGTGCGACCCTGCCCCTGTGTTTGGAAAGCGGGAGACGGGCGCCGCCGTGTTGGATGGACAGCCGGTGAATTATACCGAGATGTATGAGAGTCCCGCTGTCATGAACGCGCTCAGTAGCGGCGGGAGGAGGACGGGTGGCTACGAGGCTGTTGCTGCCGAGGAGGAGGTATAAGTCTCTCTCTCTCTCTCTGCAGCCCTTCCCCTCCATCTGCATCTGTGATGAACGTCACGACTCTCTTGCGCACTTTTAGGGCGCCCGCGCGTGTAATTGTCTTTTCTATACGTTTCTTAAGAGGGGGGTAATTGGACTTTTGGAATAGTCGTGGTGGTGGTTAGGGAAATAGATAGGATCGGACAGAGCCTGGGTTATAAGGCTTTTTGTTTCCTGTCGTTTATACGGGGCTGCGGACTGGGTCATTGTGTGTGTGCATAAGGGGGGTTAAACATAGGGGCTTGTGTGCCTTTCGAAGTTCAAGGAGTTCACTCGGCTCGGATCGGGTGGGTGGTGGTTGAAAATGATGATGAACAATGACGACGTCGTCGAAGGAAGGGACTGGAATGGAATTGCTTGAATAGGGAATAGAAATCATAATGAGAATAGGCTTGCTCGCTTTTTCTTCTTGTGTGTGACATGAACAATGAGTCTATAAAATCCCCTGGCCGCCGGTGCAAGCCAGTTCAGTTCTCTCGAAGGCAGGTAGACGCCAAGACGGGATAGGTAGGAGTCATCAACGCGGTTCCTGTTATTTGGTGCATTTGAAGATTTCTTTCCAGCTTTCAGTTGTTGCGGGCAGTACGAAGTACAGTCCGAGGAACCTGGCAAGCTGGGATTACGCACGCAGAACACATACCCGGATCGTTGGGACATGCATACTTGTTCGATGTTGAGGGAGTAGGTAAGGTAATAGTAGGCTGAGTTAACAGATGCGATGATGTTATATTGGGTGATTAGCCGACTGCAGCCACCGCTGCACCCCCGCACGGGATGTACACACACATGCGGCAGATAACAACGGGAAAGAAAGAAATAAGATCGAGGCCCGAGGGGCGACTTATTACACCTACCTCGGCTGGTGGTGGTGTCGAAATCGATGGTCGGGCGTGTTGAACTTCCGGCCATTGTATGCAAGGTCGTTCAACATTTTCAATAACAGGTGTGATATGGCTGCCTACCTTACCTACCTGCGCTCGCAGTTCATAAGTAATACCCCGCTTACTGATTGATCGATAGATGGGCTGGGTGGCTTGGTGGCTTCTTGACTTTGCTGCAGTTGGTTCGGTTCGGCTGCAGTTGGTTCGGTAGGTACCTAGATGCCCGACTGAGGTGTAGGAACTTTCGGGACTTCCTTGACAGCCAGGAGCATGGGAGCTGTCGGTTGATGAAGATAGATTGTGAGAGCTGATGCTCTTTGGCGTCTGTTGTGTCATAAGTTCCTTGAAGGCTTCCGGAAAATACTGCAAAAGGGAATCAGGGTACTATGAGTAATCGAGAAAGATGATATACTTTTGTTGGTTCTAGATCTGGCAATTTCAGGGCAGCACAGGTACTGGGAAGATCGGTAGGGTAAGGTAGTGCGGATAATATCCGAATTCGGGGGTCGACGCCGAAGCAAGCGGTCTGGATTTGCGAGATTCTGGGTGGTATCCAACCATTATAGTGCTGCATAATCTGGGTACTTTAAGCACGTTCCTGGTACCTACCTGGCGTTGCAATTGGGTATTTTCGCGGGATGGGACTGTAGACGGTAGTGGTATATAGAGGTCGCGGGCTCCCCTCCTGGGTCTGGTTGGTTTTGGTTCACAGGCTTCTCTGCATCCTATTCTTCTCTCTACAAGCAGGTCATACGTCAATTCGCAATGCGCGCCTCCGTACTTTCTAGCGTTTTGCTCCTCCTCCATGGCGTTGCTGCTACTGGCGGCAGAGGGGGGCATAGTGCTGGTGGCGGCGGGAAGGATTGTTCCGTAGTTGATGCTTCGATTGTTGCCCATACCGGAACGCCAGTTGGTCGGGAGGTTGTTTACAAGAACAGTGAGTTGAGACCACTGGATTTTTGTTTCAAAGACAACGCGCCGGTGGCTAACAATTGAATTGCCAGTCACGATCTACATCTCCACGCCGGACGAGAAGGACGCTCGCGCAAAAGCCCGTTCCAAAACCGCAGTCCTCTACCTGACCGACGTGTTCGGCATTCCCCTTAACCAGAACAAACTGTTGGTCGACAGCTTCGCTCGCGCGGGTTACCTGACCATCGCACCGGATCTTTTCAAAGGCGAACCGGCCCCCGCCGACATCAACGCCCCGGGCGGTGCTTTCAACGTGACTGATTTCCTGCTCAAGAACGGCGAGGCCTCCGTCGACCCCATCATCGATGCCACCGTCGAGTACATCAACACAAAACTGAAGGTGGCCAAGATCGCCGTCACAGGCTACTGCTTTGGCGGGAAGTACGCGTTCCGCCATGTTGGAGCGGGCAAGAAGGGAGATGTTGCCTTTACGGCGCACCCCAGTATGTTAACTGACGCCGAGATCTCGGGAGTCAAGAAGCCCGCTGCTGTCGCTGCGGCCGAGACGGACAACACCTTGACTCCCGCGCAAAGGCTTAATCTGGAGGCCAAGTTGAGCGAAAGCAAGCAGCCTTTCCGTGTGTCCCTGTACTCAGGCACGGCACACGGGTTCGCGGTGCGGGCGAATATTTCGGATCCGATCCAGAAGTTCGGAAAGGAGGAGGCTTTCTTGCAGGCTGTGCGGTGGTTTGATCACTGGCTAATTTGATCTGCACCCCAGTATATGATCTTGAAGCTAGGCGATATAGTGAGGGATTCATACTTGCAAAGTGAAGTAGATATCTTGGAAAATCAATACAAAGGAATCACCACTTCTCATACCAAACAGATGGAGTTGGAGGTAGATCCTTCCTGAACTGCCTCGCCATGCATGATGCCATGCACATATGCCTCCCCGATAACTCGGTATCGTCCCTCATTGACTTGTCGCAAAACAAAGGGGACTGGAGCACCGCTCAAGATCCAAATCTGATCGCCTTCCTCAGTCGAGACTGGCCCGAGCCCCAAGTAGTTGTCGGCTGTGCGAAACATGCGATGACCGCGCTTGACATCCTTAAACCTCCTGGCAAACTTTCTAGAGCGACGTGAGAACGGCCACTCGACTACCTCAGGACCTTCCTTGGCGCATGACTTCAGGAACTCTGAATCTGGTAACAACCGAACTCGGCCCCTTGGAGCCGGGGAGATAGTGTTGTTATCACCTCCGCAGTCGTCTGCCGGGACATGAAATTTACCCTGCTCGTGCTCACCCTTTTCGAGAGCACCGAGCGTGTTGAATTTGGTCTCATCCGCTTCCTGCTCGGCAGAACTAACTCTAAGCTTGGTTTTCATTGCTGTACTAATGTAGGACGCTGAAAGTAGCTCCTCAGCAATCCAGGCGGAGAAGCCAAAGCCAAATTGGAATGGCGCAGGGTAAACGTCTTCCATTGTATCAGCAATCAGCGTCTTCCAGTATGCCTCGATTCGTGTCGGAGACGACGGGGAATATGAACCCCTGGGGTGATAGAATTGTGGCAGTTGTGACACAATGGCAGCGGTCCGTACAAAATAGCATCCCCGTGTCTCAGCGGCACAGAGAACAGTGTCGACCAAGAATCCTTCCATAGAAAGCGCTTCATCCACAATGAGAAATGGCTCAGTCTGCGGGATATTCGGACCAGCAGCAGAAAAGTGACGCTGTCCCGGGAATCCGAAGAGAAAGGGCTTCGAAGCTACGCTGAAATCAGGTATCCAACTTGGCAACTCCTTCAGCACCGTCCGTGAGGGATCCTGAACCTGGGAGAGAATGTTGAGTCGCTTCGACGATCGCATTATTGGTGGGCGTTGGCAGAGGATCATATTCAAGGCGGCTTGGGGAAGCTGCATGAGCAGTGCGGGGAGCGCCTGAAGCTGTCTGGGATGTGTTATCGTCCATGGTGGGCAACAGTGTTGAGACTGATGGAGTGTCGCGAGACAGATACTTCTTCCTTGTACGGAAACACAACTGTGTATAATGCTCTAAGACTGCGAGATATGCTTTTGTATAGGTAAGGTAGTAATGGAAGAAGAGCAGGGGTTGGGGCGAATTACGCGTGTATATCAAGACGCACTGCCTCTGGGAAATTTAACAACTCGACCAATGACGTAGCTTCGGACTCGGGAGCATATGATCTATCCCTCTTTAATGCCATTTTATGTCGCAATAGGGTGGCGGCGAGTTAGATACCAGTTGTCACGGAGTAGACTCAGACCACTACACTAAGCACCCGTGTTCCCGTGCAAAAGGATACAAGTAACCGAAGCTGGCAATTCGGTTCCTCAAA